>BJCN01013305.1:0-17456 GCA_018326445.1 Flaveria brownii | reverse complement strand
ACTGAAACCGCCAATCTCTACAGTGTCGATAGTCTGTCTACGTTGTACATATGTTATTCTGAACCAATAATAAATGTAAAGTGATTTATTCTAAGTATTTAGCTTTCTTATATAAATAACCACACTTGTATAGTTTTGAGTCTAACTTGTTTGCCCTCTTGTGCCTGCTGTTATTACTTATTGTAATTAAAAAAGTTAATGAACTAAACACTATAAAAGAATCTATTGTTTTATTAGTTTTATTCAAAGTATTTATGTTTGTTAGTAAACAATTGATTTAGATTCTGTATTTGTCATATGTGGATCACTAGAAAAGTATTGTTAATTCATAACTTGATCCAACAAGTGGTATTATAGCTTACGCTTTTGATTTGCTTAAAGTTGTGTTTCAAAAAATCCCTTGTTTTTTTTATCACCTTTCAAGCACCTTATTCATTCATATCCCTTATCTTTTCATAATGACTACTGTAACCATTTCAAGTAAGCATGACTTGGAAAATGACACTCAAACCAAACCCCTAATGTTTAACCCTCATGATTATAATACTTGGAAAATCAGAATGGAAGATTTTATAAGAAATCAAGATCTGAGGCTGTAGCTCTCAATCTTGAATAGCCTGTTTGTCCCTATGGTCCAAGTTGCTAGTGATAAAGGAGCTATGATCTCTAAAGACCTTATGAAGTACTCAGATGAAGATCTAAAAAAGATGGATGTAGACTCAAAAGCTTTATGGCTGATCAGAATAAGCATACCTAACAAAATCATTCATGGATTGAAGAAGTTCATAACTACTTAGATGTTGTCGAAAGCATTAAAGGTCAAATTTGAAGGGACCAAATACATGAAAGAAAATCAAATAGATGTCTTAAGGAAAAAGTTTGAAAACTTTAGTTCACTAGGGAAGAAACCATGACGGCTACATACCTTAAATATGTTGAACTAGTAGACTCTCCCAATGAGGCTAAGGTGAAAATGGAAAATAGTCAAATTCTTAGAAAATTTTTAAGGTCACTATCAAAGATATAGAAAATGTACATTATGTCTATAAGAAGAATTAAAAATCTAAAGACAATGACTTTTGAGGAGTTCTATGGCATTATAAGTGCCTATCAGATGGAGATGGATGCTAATGAAGAATCACTTGGTAGATCATCAAACTCCTCAAAGTCATCAGCACGTATGGAACCCATTTAAAAGATCTTTCACCCCCAAGCATACAAAGTTCCAATGGTGACTCATCAAGTACCTGTAATCACCTATCCGGAATCTCTAACTGCTAAATCACAATGTTCACCATCCTACAGCAGATGGAATCAACAGCCCTCATCATCCTTTTCACCAAACTACTCTTCCAGCTCAGCCTTTGTTAGTGAGAAATCCAACTTCTTCCAACACTCAAAAGTAGATCTTGAATGCAACCATTTGGATAATCTTGAAGAAATGAAAATTAGCTACCAAATAGCCATGATCTCTTTTAGGCCTAAATAGTTTTCGGAGAGAACTAGAAAAATGTTTCACTGGAAATTCAGACAAGGATTTGGACTTGATAAGAGGAAGGTAAAGTGTTTCAACTGTTATCAGTTAGGATACTTTAGCAAAGAATGCAAAGCATCCAAATCAAATCCTTTTTCCTCAAGATCATCAAACTTTAAACCATCTACAACCTTCCAAAGCCCCTCTAATTCTATGAAACAAACACACACGGTAGTTGTAGCTTCAGGAGAAGAGGTGATAGACTTGAGCTTCAAGTAGAAGATATCATTCCCATTAGTAATGCACTGATGGCCAAAAACTCACCTCTTCACCCTAGGTAACTTATGAACTATGCAATACACCTGAGTGCATTGCTAAAGTAAACATGTACAGAAGTCATAATCTAGATCTCAAGAATGATGTAAAATAAATCAACATTCTTATAATTGATTTTAAGAAAACCGATCAAGCTTAAAAGGAAAAAATAAAAGAGCTAGAGAAGTTTGTTTTATAATTAAAACATGAACAAACAAACTTGGAGACCCAGATTGATGATCTCTTGAACAGATTGAAATCATCATAATATGATTTAGCAATAGCTAAAACATATGCTAATAAGTACAATGTTCAAATTGAAAAGTTTGAAAAATTACTTGTCTTTACTAAAAACTCACAAAAGTTGTATCAACCCAACACAAGATTAGGTTATAATGCTGTAGAATAACCAGTTATCTGCACTTCAACATATACTCCCAAGTGTAAACGGGAGGTAAAGGAGCAAGTATTGGCTAATCCAATCTATATAAAACCAGCTACTAAAAAGGCTGAAGCAATGGAGAATGATGAAAAAGAGGGAGAAGTTGTAGTGAAAGAAGAGGAAGAAGAAAAGAAAAAGAGAAAGGAAGTCTAGAGAAGGAAAAAGAAGAAAACAATTTAGGAGGTGAAGTTTGTCAAGAAAACCTAATCTGTTGAAATCAATTGCTACAACAAAAAGAAATACAATAGGAACTGTTGTGTAGGAACCTGAAATTATTCAGAAGAAAGACCACAACCGTATGTTCAAAGGTTTACTCTTGAAGATGTAAATACCCACAATAAGCAGTTCCCATGGAAAAAATTGATCTTACCATACATATTGACTACACGCTGAACAAAATTATGTATGGAAAAATGAAAAAAGGGTGAAAAAAATCAATAGATGAAGCCTTCAAGCAAGAAGGTTATATCTAAAGACTTCATTGATCATGAGCTTATAAAGAAAGGGAAGAGAGAGGAAATGAAGGAGTTAAAATAACTAAAGAAGAAGATTGAGTCAACTAGGCAACTAATCAAGACCATGTGCCTAATATGTGGGGAAAACAATCATTTTGCAAAAGATTTCAATATAACCCCTTGGCTCAATCTGTCAACCAACTTAACAAGCAAGATCCTTAAAGAGGCATGTAGCTGGTGATCAACCATCTAAGAAAAGAGATGGTTTTATCAAAGTTGTTTAGAAATAAAACAACTCAAGTTCTAACCTCAATAAAATTTTAGCATCTTTGAGGAATCTACCAAACAATTCAGCTGCTACAAAACCACAGAAGAAGAAAGCCTCATTATCTTTAGAAGCTTTAAAAGGTCATCAAGGAAGAGATGATATCAAAGCATCCAACAATTCTAAATCTAAAAGGAATGCCATGAGACCAAAGACATTTGTCAAATATGATAAGACCTTAGATGACCCAAAACCTAAAATCAAGCCTTTAGCACTTGAAATTGAAAAACAATTTTTGAAATCCAGAAGACCTAAGACTAAACTGGTTTGGTCCCCATTCATCACTAACCAAATTATTCATGTACGGGAACATCCGTAGACCAAAGAAGACTTGTGGAATATGGATGGCGGATGCTCTTGGCTCATGACATGTAACAGATCATGCATGCTTAATCTTAAACCATATGTTGGTGGTTCTATTGCATTTGGAAGTAATCAAGATGAGGATACATTACTAATAGAGTGATAATCAGTAATAGAAAGGTAAGCTTTGATCATGTGAATTATGTAAAGGAGTTGAACTAAAATATGTTAAGTGTATCTTAGTTGTGTGATAAACAACATAACCCT
The DNA here is from genome assembly GCA_018326445.1 of Flaveria brownii. Lineage (NCBI taxonomy): Eukaryota > Viridiplantae > Streptophyta > Magnoliopsida > Asterales > Asteraceae > Flaveria > Flaveria brownii. The sequence continues at coordinate 13,875 of BJCN01013305.1, read as the reverse complement.
CTCTTCACAGAGCATGAATGTATTGTTCTATCTCCATGTTTTGTTAAACCAAATGATAAAATACATTTAAGAGCTCCCTAGAGAGACAATCTATACATACTAAACATGCGAAATGCATCACCTTTAGAAAATGTATCATGCTTCATTTTAAAATCTTTAATGAATGAATCCTCCCTTTGGCTAGAAAATTAGGATATGTAAATATTAAAAACACGAATAAAATAGTTCAAAATATGTTAGTCATATGACTACTGAACAAAGAATTTGCATGTGCTAATCATTGTGTTGCTTGTCAAAAAGGAAAGCAACATAGAGCTTTTTATAAGTCCAAACAATTGAATTTTGCCACAACTCCTTTTGTTGGATTGGTGTTATGGATTAACAAGACTTCTCCTTTTGTAAAAATTTAACAAATGTGAAATCTAAGTTAACAAATTACTAGTAAACGCAAATACTTTAGTAAAGATAAATACACAAGTTGTTCTTTTAAAGTATTCACTTGATTAATCTTTTGAGTATAAATGATACAATCGGCAGATGAAAAAAGTGGCTTAACAAAGCTTGCCTCTACTTTACAAGTGTGAGGACTTTTTACTATGAAAATTGAAATGATAAGAATAAATGATTTTATGTCCAGAATGTAGAGCAAGACAAACACTTTGTACATCAGAGTTAAGCAGCTTTAGTAGTATGTTGTCTCCAAAAGACAAAACAAAAAGTTGTCGGTACAGACAGTCTTGTCTTGCGTAACAGTTAATTAATAGCAGTCAATCAACATCTCATCTGTTAAATGCTAATTGATAGTCATTTAGCATATGTGATTCAACAGTTGATTCAACACTTGCCAGAATTTAGTAGTTAGTAGCCAGTGCTAAATCGTTGAGTTTTTAGTAAATTTAGCCTCTTTATAGATCAATAAATTACCCCTAGGATGATACTACCAAAACTCTTCCTTCATCCCTCTAGAATCCTAATTAGTAGTAGTTGATAAATGTACCCTCTTCTATCTCTTGAGGGCTTTTCTAGAGGTAGGTTAACCAAGTCTCTCATGTTGTGCCGAGATAGTCTAAAGAGATCATATTCTTTTACTTCTACTTTGCCAATGCCAGCATATATTAGTCAAAAAGTATTGGTTGAGGGATTGCAACTCTAATGTATAATTGGGTCATGAATACTCAAAGGAGTCATATGTAGAACATCTTCATCTTTGTCTTCCCTTTACTCGGCCTTGTTATCAAATTTTATTTTCATAATAGCAGCCATGGATTTGTACTTGTCTAGCATACTTTCATATTCTGAGATTAAATTGGACATTCTTTTTATGCCTTCAATGTTGAGACCTAGAACTTCCAGATAGATAGAACTTCCAGCTTAGATAGAAAGAAAGAATTTAACTTGTTCTTTCTTTCTATGACGAACCTCTCTGATTTCAAGTAATAATCCCATATGATGATAGTTGTATCATAATCCTCTGAGTCTTCCTCTACCTCAGATTCTAAGAGTTATTCTTCTTTCTCTAGATGATCGAAGCCATATCTAATTCTTTCAGCAACACTGGTGATGATTACTTTATCAGCTAAATCACCAGATTGGCTTTGAACAGGGGGATCATCTATTTTAGGAGCTTTTTTGACTGATGGAGATCCATTTGATCAAGTTAAGTAGTAGGAGTTGATTGTGGTTGGCTGCTGGGGGTAGGTTCGATAGATGGTGTGGTTTAGCAGTTTAAGAATCTTATGTCTTCTTTCTTTGATTTGAGGCCTGCTTTAATCTTTGTAAATGAGTTTTGTAAATCCTCATCAGTACCTTATCTACGTCCCTTGCCTCGGAATCATTGCTTGGATTCCTTAGTCTTTGTTTGGTTAAGTGGCTATCTCAAACCAGTTAAAGCATATAAGTTGGTTTCTTGAGTAAGCTACTCTCCCAGTTGCTGATCTGGTTATAAAGTAGATATTCTTCTTTTGATCATATTCCCAATCCACTATTATATCATAAGCTAATAATGGTTATCTTCACAAGAATCAGCTTTGACTAAGGATAGTAATTTTTCAAGCAGTACTTTGGATTTATCATTCTTACATTCAAAGATACTAAAGTACTTAGCAATTTGCTCTAGAATGTCAAGGGGCAAATCAAGTATCTTATTTTCAGGATCATAGTACATAATCTCTCCATTTACCCTCCTAACAGCAAAATTTTTCATCTGAGAGAGGTATCCACCCAAGACCTTGGTTCTATTATTTATCTTCTCCTTTACTTCTGGGTTAACAATCCTTACCCTTATAATTCTTTTATGTGCTATCTTTTTCTATGCAAGAATTGAGGAGATTGGCTGACTGCCATTAGAGGTTGTTAACTTAAAGTCAGGGGGTACTGGAGGCTCAGCCAGTAGATGGGAAGAGCTATGAGTGAATTTTTTTTATTTTGTCATGTTGTCTTTCCTATTACTCCCTGGCTTCTTCAAATGTTAGGAGCTCTCTAGCTGTAACTTTTTGTATGATTACTATGATATTCGGATCAGTAGTTAACATACTTATTGGTCCTACTTGTCTACGAGAGAAATCATAGTATTGGAGATATTTTTTCTTGATCTTTCTTTTCTTTCTTCTAAGTGGAGGCCACATGTTTGGATTCAAAAGTTGTGGTTTTTGGAGCTTGCTGAGTGGTTGTCCTTTGGGTGCTTTCGGCATATGGCTTGGATAACTTAAATGGAACTCTTTTGACAACTTTGGCGTCTTTCTTAGGTAGCAATTTTGATGTTGTTCCACTGGATTCACCACCAAGGTTGAGTTCTTTTATTGCAATTCTTGCAGCTCTTGATTCCTTGGCACTTTTTATCAAGGTAATGATGTTCTTATTAATGGAAGATTCTTAAGCTCTGCCTACCTTCAGTTCCACAACATCTTCTTCAACATGGAAGATTCTTTGCACTTTTCATCATAAGAAATCTGACCTTCATTTTCTGTGACTCAATATCAACTTCTTCTTCAGCAATCATAGGTCTCTTAGTTTTCTTAGAGGTAGAGATTGTAGTAGGTCTTACTGTTGAAGGTCTAAGACTTACACTTGATGCCTCACCAGATAACTTGGGATCATCGGTAGTGGTTTCAGCTTTCTCAACATCCTTAGTTACTTCTAAGCCATCTGTTTCCATATTCATATCAGAGTTAACTGGGATTTCAGTTTCAACATCCAATTGACCAAATATCATCTCAACTAAGTTGGTTCTTCTTCAAGAGTCACCCCATGCCTTTCTATGTCATCTTCTATGTTCTAGGTGCCTCTTGTGTAAACCACCATTCTGTGTGAGGATTCATCTACTGAAGAAGCCTATTTCTAGCACTTACAGAAGTAGCATCAATAACTGATTTGTTCAACACTTCAGCTGCTTTTAATAGTACTCTAAGTATTGGTTCTTCTTTTTAGTAGATTCCTTAGGAGAGGTTTGAAGTCCAAGCACAAGCTCTCTTTTTTATGGTTACTCATCAGATCTCTTTCTTTTAAGAGAGAAAGCAAGGAAGAGGTGCTGGATAGTTTCATTATTGCCATGCTCATCTTCCCAAGTTGAACCTTTTGGTTCATCCTCCTCATCACCCTTCTAGCCTCCATCTCCTTCTTTCTAATATATCATAGCCATACCTATCTAGACTCTTATTCAGTTTGGCTTCAGCTTCTGATAGAGGCTCATATTGGTTAGTTCATTTGGAAGAGAAAGAGAATGGTTGTGTAGCTTGTACAACTTGTTCAACCAATCTCTAGAAAATATCTTCAACTTCTTTGGGCTCATATTCCCTCTTTTTGGTATCATCATCATAGATTTTAGATGACACTAAGTGGGTAGAGGAAGGTACATCTAAATATTCTTATCGTGCTTAGAGTTGAATGCTTAGGATGATAGATTATTTAAGGTTAATGGTCTCTTGAAGGTGTTCATCTTTATGCTCAAGATCCATTTCCCTTGCTACAGCTTGCTAAAGAGTTGTAAGTTGTTGTTCTAGGGTAGACACTCTTGCAGCTTGTTGTTGGAGAGTCCTAAGCTGAGCTTCCACCTCAGTGACTCTATTTGCCCAAAATTTCAGCAGACAGTTCTCAAATTCGAGAACTATGGCTCGTTGAAGATAACCTTGAATCCTTGCATTTTAGCGTGTAAGGCGTTGGGTTTTTTAGCAAGCTCAAGGTTATGGACCATCAATTCATGAATTTTTTACATACTTCCCTTATCCATAGTTATGGAATCTTTGGGAGGTAAGGTCCTAGGCCAAGCCTCCGCACCCTCACCACAAGATGTGATTTCTTGGCGCACTAGATTCATCTTCTCAAGTAATAACTCCAAAGAGACATTCTCAAGGTGAGTTATCATAGTTTAGGTCTTATGGGTGTTGTCTCTGTCCTTCTAATCAATTAATGGATCAATAGTAAAGACAACCTCTTCCATATTGATTGCTTCCTCCCAAAGATTAATCTCTTGGGAAAAGGATGTGGGTAAGATGTTTCTACAAACATATCAGTCTCCATTGTCTGTACTTATGGTAAGGAGAAGAAAGTGGATCATATTGAAGTGTAGTATGAACTTGTTCATCAGGGGTAGTAGACATATGTTTGGGAAATTAAGTTGCTAAGTCTAATGGCTCAGGACATGAAAGTTCCTATTAAGATTTCTTTCTTAGAAGTCATCTCAACAATGTGGGTATCTATTTTGGGTTGCTTAATAGAGTGTTAGGACTCTAAATGAGGGCTAACGGATTTTGCTTGGGTCTGCTTAGAATAAGGAAGTGAAATCTTCTTCTTTGAGCTTTGTTTTGGTGTGGTTTAACCTTTGACTTGACTATGACCCTTGTTTCTAGTGTTGCCTTTTTTAAAGAAGCAGTTTGGGGGCCTGCATCTTCTTAGTAGAAGACATAAGGATTTGCTTTTGTTTTTATGCTTTTGGCTTTAAGGTGGAGGGTGTTGGATCTGCAATAGGGGTGTTGCCATGTTGTGACCCTAAGGCTTAGTGACTTTAAGCATGTGTAGGAACATGGATGTTACCTTTTTAGAAAAAGATTTTGGAGTGGCCTTGAACTTTGAAAATATGGATTTGTTTAAAGTGCCTAAGGCATAAATAACCTCTTCAATTTTAAGTTTATTACCCAATTCTTCTTGTAAAATCAGTGAATGAATATAGGATACACTAAAACTTAAATTTAGCAACAACAGTTACATTTTTGCAAATTTTTTGAAAAAATCTTAACTCCATTGTTTGACAAGACCATGGATAGCCCCTGCTAAGTCCAATGGTACTTGATCCTATCCTTTCGACTTGTTTGACAAGCATTGTAGCAAGATATGAAGGATGATTCTCCAGTTCTGATATACCTATGATTTGGAGAAGGTTGATGTTGGGAGGGTTCCTTCATATCCTATCTCGTTGAAAGCACTTACCACTTCTTTGGAGAAGAAGATTTACGGTTTACATCGTTCAACTTTAGATGTTGTCAAATTTTAGCACGATAAACGGTGATCTTCAGTCCTTGCACCATTGCGGTGAGGAATTTTGTTCCATGTTCCCTTTTAAGGAACATATATTCTAGAATTCTCGAATGTATGTCTTACATATCATTGGGTCAACAGATATTGCAAAAGCATAATCACTATTACGTTGGAATTTAAGAACTGGAACATATACATGATCACCAATGGGTTGAAGTAATGCGGTGAAATTGTGATTTAGTCTGAATTCTAGGGTTTGAGCAACCATGAATAGATGATTGATTGTTGGTATGGTTTAGAAGAGTGAATGGTTTTGAGAGAATTTATTTTTGACGAATATCGAAGATGACAATGGTGGGAAAACTTAGATTTTAAGAGTTTTCGATAATATAAAATAGTGTTATTTTTAAAAAATTTTACTATCGTAACTGTAAAGTCCAGTGGTGTATGATGATTTTTAGGCAAACTTATTTGGCGCCACTACGTATTGGTAGATAAAAGTAGGACCTATCGAATCGTTTTCAAAAGACAATTGCCCCATTCAGTAGATGCCTAGTTTTACCCAGTTATCTGTTGATTTGCAATACTCGGCAGTTACCCAAATATCTACTGATTTGCAATATTTTGCGAATATTCTGTTTTCTGTCAATGGGCGATTCTTGGCAAATTCCCAGTTTTACCAAGCATTTCTTCACAAAATTTAGCAGATATCATTATGTAAATAATATATTTAGTCAAAGTTAATCATCTCAATAGCAGATACAAGGTATTTAAAATCATATTTCATCAAAAGCTTTTATGAAAAGATCTATATATTGTTCATTTGTATGGACTTTAATTAATTTGATAATTTTTCTACACAACCTCTAATAAATTTATACCTCATGTCAACATTCTTTGTCTTTAAATGCTGAACGTGATCATTTGTGATTGAGATGGCACTATTGTTGTTAATATGAATTGTAGTATTTATGAAGGTTACTCCATAATCTCTAAGTTAAGTTTGAATCCACAACACCTAAGCACAACAACTAGATGCATCAAATATATTTTGCTTCAGCAATTAATGTAGATACATAGGTTTTTTTCTTACATTGTCATGCAACCAATCTTCCCCTTAGAAATTGACATCCTCCTAAGGTGAACTTATTATTGATGTTGCATCCTCCATAGTCACTATCTATATATCCATAGAGATTGAAGTCAACACTCATAAGGTACTATAACCCCAACTTAGGTTTCTATTTAGGATACTTCAATATTCTCTTGGCAGCCACTATATGTGACACCTTTGGAGTAGCTTGGAATCTTGAACATAGGGATGTGGAAAACATGATATGTGGTTCGCTGGCTGTAAGATACATGGGAGATCCAATGATTGCTCATTATTGTTGCTGATCAACTGCTTGCCCCTCAAGATCAAGAGTTAATGAACATTCTTAAACATGGGGTTTTTTGTAATCTTGGCATCATTAGCTTGAAATAATACTAAGATGTCCTGAACATACTTAGATTAACTTATTAAAATGCCATCATAGGTTTGTTTCACTTGCAGTCCTAGTAAGAAAGTGAGCTCTCCATTTGAATTCAACTCAAACTTCAATTTCATGAGACTTTCAAAGGCTTTGCATAAGTTCTCATTTATAGACCAAACATGATATTATCTACATATACTTGTACTAATATGATGTCCAAATCAACTTTCTTGATGAGGAGAGTTTTATCTATAGATCCTCTGGTGTATCTATTTTTCAGGAGAAAGGTAGAGAGTGTCTCATACAATTTCCTTGGAGCTTGATAATGATCATAAAGGGCTTTATTAAGTTTGCATACATGATCTGGATACTTGGGCTTTTCAAAACAAGGAGGTTGGAAGACAAACCTCTTCATCAATCTCGCCATAGATAAATTCACTCTTGACATCCATCTAAAACATCTTGAAGTCTTTGGAGGCAGCAAATGCTAGAAAACTCATATTGCTTCAAGCCTAGCCTTAAGAGCAAAGACTTCATCATAATCAATCTCTTCTTCTTGTGTGTATTCTTGTACCACAAGTCTAGCTTTGTTCTTGATAACAATGCCCCTATCATCCTTTTTAATCTTGAACACCCATTTGGTCCCTATTGAAGTCTTTCCCTTAGGAAGTGCACATAGTTCCAAACATTCTATCTAGCAAATTAAAGAAACCCTTATTGCATACCTTCTACCCATCTGTTGTTTCTTAACGCCGCATCTACTTTCCTTGTTTCTAGTTGATAAATGAAGCATGAAAACAAACTGATGTTTTCTTTATTCACCCTACTTCTTCTCTTGACACCAACATCTACATTACCAATGACATTCTCAACCGAATACCCTTTATGAATTCTTAGTCTTCGATTTACTTGGAGTTGTTGAGTTAGATCCAAGTTGGAAAATGTTGTTTAAGGAAGTTTAATAGATGGATTGATTCAATTACGAAATTGTCTCTATCCTTAGCATTTATCATACTCGGCTCCTTGTCAAGAGAGAGTCTCATACCATAATGATCATAAGACTCTTCATCTGATGAGTTATAATAAGCAATTGATGGTTGACCCATATTCTTTTTGGTACTAGCATGTGCTTCTAATAAATGTGGCTGAGTTGTATCAGCTGATAACCTTTTCTGACTGAGACCTTATGGTAGATCAACTCTGTGGTCTTCGGTACTTGGGACTTGTATATCTGCTGATTTATTAAGAGAGTCTCTTAAAACATTTTCAATTAAATAGTTAAATGGATTTATGAATCCAGCAAGATAAAACATCCAACTTGGAGTAATGCCTAACATGTTTTTGAGGAATTTTCATCAAATATGAAATTTTCAGATTCCTCAATAGTGTGATCAACTTTGTTGTATACTCAATAAGCCTAGTTTGTGATGAGTATCCTATAAAAACACATCTACTAATTTCTCAACAAACTTGGATAAATGATCTTTGTTGTTCTCTTATACCATAATTCATAATGGGTTTTTTCATGTGTTTTGATTATCAACACCTTTTTTTGAACATAGCATATAGTGCTCATTGTTTATGCCGAAAATGTTATAAGAAGTTTGGAGTCCAAAAACATGGTCATTGTCGCTTCAATAAGTGTCCTATTTCTTCTTTCAGCAACTCTGTTCGGCTGATGAGTTCTAGAAGCACTATATTGCCTTGCAATACCTTTAGATTCATAAAAATAATCAAGGGTGTGAATTTTGAATTTAGTGCCATGATCGCATCTAATTGTTTTAACTTTTAATCAATTTGGTTCTTTATTTTGATAATAAATTATTTTAAAATTTCAATAGTTTCATCCTAAGTTTCTATAAAGAAAACTCAAGTGAATCTTCTAAAATCATATATTATTACCAAGTAATATGATTTTCTTCCCAAAATCTTTACGCATGTTGGCACAAATAATTCCTCGAGTACAGATGTAAAGGAGTTCTGACTGAATTCAAATTTTTGGACTTATGATAATATTTGTATTGTTTTTCTTTTTGATAGGCAACACAGTGGTTAGCACATGTAAACTCCTTGTTCAGCAATCCTGTGACTAGCTTATTCTTAACTAATTTATTAATGTTTGTGAGATTTGCATGTGCCAATCTGTTGTGCCAAAGTGACGATTCATTTAAAAGAAGCTTTGGAAATGAAACTTGATACATTTCCTGAAGATGATGCATTGTACATGTTGAGCATGTACATATTGTCCTTCCTAAGAGCTGTTAAAAGTATTTTGTAATTTGAAATTTCAAACCAAGAGATCGGATAATAAACACATGTTTTATGAAACTAGTATTGTGTTTTTATCACACGTTTGAGACACGCTCAGCTGATTATAGTTTACCTCTTTGATATAGTTCACCTTGTCAAAGCTTACCTTGTCATTGCAATATAAATAAATTTGTTAGTGATGAATAGGGACCCAAACTTGTTTAGTCTTAGGTCTTCTAGTGTTTATCAATTGTATATCAATGGTAAGTGATGAAGGGTTGCTTTGTGGTTTTGGGTCATCTAAGGATTTGGTGGATGTCTTTAGTTTCCAGAATTTTCTTTTGACTTTATCTAACACTTTGACATCATCCTTCTTGTGATGACCTTCTTAAGCTTTTAAAGAAGATGAAGATTTCTTAGAAGTCTACTTTTCTTCAAATTTTTACTTGCTGACTTGTTCGACAGATCCTTCAAATGTGCTTGCTTTTCCTTAGAGTTAGTACTTGAGGGACTTGACTTCCGAACAGTTTTGTGACCACCACTTTTTCTTTTTGATGGTTGTTTGGCAGCTGCATACTTCCTTTAGGGTTTAGGTTTGTTAGGATGTTTGATGAAGTGTGATAGAGGATTATATTGATAGTCTTTAGCAAAGTGATTGTCTTCTCCACACATGAGGCATGTGATCATTAATAGTTGCTTTGCTGATTTCAACATTAGCCTAATCTCTTGTATCTTATTTTTCATCTCTTCATTCTTTTTTCCATCATCTTCACCCATTCTTTTAGTTATCTTATGATTAGCATGGTTGGTTAGTTCTATATTCTTCTTTGGGTATATCTTGTTGTGGATTTCTACTACTTTAGAAATGGACTTTTGCATATACTGTCGGGGTCTTATTTCTAAAGAGTATGACGTTCCTGCATAGCAACTTCTATTTAGTCTTCTTGTTACAGTTGTGCTTTGATTGAAGCTTTGTCTTAATGGAGAGGCTTCACTTAGCAGCAGCTAGTTGATTTTGGTAGATGGATTTTCTTTTGCAAACTCTATGTTCTAAATAAAAGTCTTCTTCGCTTTTGCATTGAATTTTTTCCTCTTCTTCTCCCTTTTTTCCTACTTATTTTCTCTTTACTCTGCCTTTTCATCTACTTCCTCAACTATTCATCACTTCTCTTTCTTCTCTGATATCTCAATCTTTTTAGTAGATTCCATTGTATAGGTGGGTACAGTAGATACTTGCTTCTTTACCTCATGGTTGCACTTAGGAGTATATGTGGGAGCGTATGTGGTTTGTGGTTCCACCGAATTATAGCCTAAACCTGTCTTGGCTTTGTTAATAGTATTTTTAACCATTATTTATCATTGTTTTAGCATATGTTTTTATTTCATATCATGCATTTATTAGACATATTTTCGTTTTTTTATGTAATGGTTGTTTTGGTAGAATAGAGTCTACTTTGGATGCATTTTGTTGTTTTATGGGTGAAAGAAAATTGCGAGGGTTGAAAACAAAAAAAAATCGATGGAAGCTTTGGAAGAATATTAGACTAGGGGTGATTTGGGAAGACTTGGAAAGATGAATGGTGTTATATTAATTGTTTGAATCAAAAGAAGTTGGAGATAACTCTTGAAGATCATTTTAACATATTCATCTAAATCTTAGGGATTTAAAATTTCAAATCTCATCTATTTATTGAAAACAAATTAAGAAGAAAGTGGATCATTTTTTTGGCCATTCTGAAGTCCATGATTAAGAGAAAAACAAGAATTGAGACTTTAGATCTTCAAAACGTTTTGTATATTAAATAACAATATTCTTTGTTATCATTCGTAAGTTTTTTTGTCACATCCCGACGGAAGTGTGAAATGCTTGGGTGTGACTCTTTGGCTCAAAACACATTGATTACAAATAAGCAATTATAATATTAATTCAAAGCATAACATCACATAATTGTATATATATATATAAGTCTTTAGGTTATATTTAAATTTATACAAAACTTGTCTATTTAAAAACTAATACATGTAATATAAATACAAAATCTTAATAACTGCTTCATAATCTTCAGTAGTACTAGATGTGTGCATCCACCATTATGCGAGACTCAAATATGTTAACAGATATTTTCACACAACTCTTTCCAATAACTTCACCCCAACCGTTGTACACATCAAACGAAAACATAATGTTGTTAGTTATTCTATGCTCTTAAAAAAATACTTAAAACTGTTGACATAATGTTGGTGAGAAACATAGGTTTAATAACCAAACAAAACATATTGATGCAATATAAATAAGATTACAACCAAGCCTACTTATACGTCAGGTGATTTATAACTGTCACAAATACAAATCACAAAAATCAGATAATATTACTTCACTTCACTCATCCTGTTGGTGCAGGAAATAATTTCCTAAGTAGCGCTATCTATATTATCAGACGGTTCCACATCCGAATTAATGGTTGTAACTTATGGCAAACGACAGTATTTTTAAAAAAAAGTCTTATTCATTTCCATCAAACACAAAACAGTATGTTTTCCCCCCAAAACTCATAATATAAAAACAGGGTTATGAATCTCACCTCAATTTCAACGAAACCCTATAAATAATTATATGTTAGAAATATATCTTATTTCTTTAAAATTTTCAGCATCTCAATTAGAAATTCTAAACAGTGGTTACTACCACTCATATATTATCAAAATTTAATAGAAGTAATATTTAAAAATTCAAATTAACATATAAAATTTTAACTAATAACTCATTACAGATAATTTTCTAAAACTTATACAAAATTTACATAAAATAGCAGAAATAGATATTGTTCTCATTAAATCACTAAAATTTATGAAAAAGATTATCCTGAAATCTAAATAATCCCATAAAATTCTTGGTTTTTAACTCAGAATAACCAGTTTACTACAATTTTTCCAAGTTTCATAAAATTTAGAAAAAATAGTTAACTACCTTCAAAAATTACTAATTTCATCCACAGTGTTCTATTCTGATTATCATAATTTATCTGAATTTTCTATAATTTATCTTACTGGTTAGCTATTCTTTAAAATTTTCTATTATAGATCACTTAAAAATATAAATTTCAGATATAATAAGAATTTAATCACGAAATTTATTCTGGAACTTCTATAAAATACATGGGTCATTATAAAATGTTTCCAGGTTTTTACCAGGTTCGAATCATCCATATAATATTTTTCTTACTTTTCCTTAATTTAATTATATTAATTAATTTTCTCAACCTTATTATACCAAACTTTACAGATTAATATTATTGATATTTCTAAACATGTTTCTAGATCTATTCCCATAATTACAGTCATTTAAGTATTTAATCTAATTTCATCAACAATACTAATATTTTAACTATTTTATTTGTAATCCTTTTTCTTTAAATCTTTGGGTTACAAAACCTTTATATTTTTAACCCTTAAATCCATTTCTTATTGATTTTTGAGATGAGCATCACGTGTTTTATAAATATTCTTGATGATAAGCATTTAAAAGTTATGTACGTGTTTATTTAAACACATACAACTTTGTTAATACATGTTTATGGTGATCTAACATTGTTTTGATGAGAAGAGGGTGAATGATGGTTGATGAAGACTCCTAAGCTCTTGATGATTTAAACTTGAGCTGAATGTTCTTGAACTTGGGGAATGATCACTAGATGAACATGTTGATGAAGATGAGATGTTCAATGTGCTTGGATGATGTTGAAACCAAAAGATATCAAGAGGTGATGGTTTGGGTTGTATGAAAACCAAGTGTTGTTGATGATGAAACGATAGATGAGGGTGGTGGTCGTGGTGTTTTGTGATTATGGAAACCGAGAGAGAAGGATGGTGTTGTGGTTGAGAACTAACCAAGAGAGAGGGTGGTGTTTGGGTGGTGGCTGAGGTTGAGAACAACAAACCGAGAGAGAGGTCGAAATATGATGATGGTGGCGGTTGTGGTGGTTTGTGGGTGTGGTGGTAATGGTTGCGGTTGATGGCCACAAACCGAGAGGTGATGATGAAGGTAGGATTGACATCATTAGTTATAGGGCTTAGGGTGGTGAGGTGTTGCTTATAGCTTTGATTATTAGATCGTTAGGATGAGGGGTGTTAAGTTTTTAGGTTGGTTTAGTGTTAAGAGTGCTAGGTGGCAGGTTTGAGAGGTGATAGGTGTCAAGGGTATGGCTAGGCCATTACGGGTTCGTGCTATGAGGATGGAGTTACGTTCAGATTTACTAAACCAGATTCAAGAAGCTCAATAGAAAGATGACTTGAAAGAAGTAATGGGACAAAGCAAGCAGCTAGAAGCAAGGTCAGATGGAGTCCTAAGCTTTAAAGGAAGAATCTAGATCCCTAACAATAACATGTTAAGGGAAATCATCTTAAAAGAAGCACACAAGTCTAGATATTCAGTAGATCTAGGAAACAATAAGATGTATAAAGATTTGAAAAGTCAGTATTTATTGTGACAACCCGAAAATTTTTCATGATTTAATATAATATTTATGTGAATTTACAATTTGTTTTTATATTTTTATTATTATTTAATAATAATATAATAATATTAAAAATAATAATGTTAATAATGATAATAATAATAATAATAGAAATATTATTATTAATAATAATAATAATTTATAAAATTTATTAAACTTGGATTTAT
>BJCN01012912.1:0-11620 GCA_018326445.1 Flaveria brownii | reverse complement strand
AAAATGAACCAGAAGGTGATGCGAACTGACGTGCTGTCATGGTACACGTAAATTTAATCCAAATTACAACCTATAGATAGTAGCAAAAAGGTATCGAACACAAGGAGTTTATGGAAAATGTGTTTATTTTAAAGTCTTGTCAATTAACTACAATTAAACTACTATGCAAAAATTAAAGATTAAGGGGTTTGATTGTTTTGAATTAAAATTAAATTAACAACTAGTTACTAATAAAGATTGGATTGTCATTTCAGGTTATGAGAACAATGATCATCCTAGGTTCCGGTTCCTTTAACCTTGTGCAAAATTCCCAACTAGAAAGAGTTACATAGACATAACTCATGTAAATACATTCGTTGTGATAAAAGGGAACAAAGTACTCAGATTACATCAATGCAAGGTTGTTTCCTGATGATGAATCAATCAATATCCAACCCCAATCGTTCCCGTGATGTCTTGAATGTTAACAACACCAAGAACGTACGATTTAGCTTAGAAATTGAAACACTAATTAACACTACAACCAAATGTTCAAGCATCATAATAACAAGACAAAGATACCAAGTTATTATTCTAGAAATAAGAGGAAAAACACATAGGAGTTTAAAACAAACCTTCACCTAAGATGATCACCAAAAGTTTAGCCGGATATCACTTGGTGAATCATCATAACATCCATGATAGAGTTCATACAAATCAAAGACAAAATCAAAGTGTTTGCAATTGTTCTCCAATGATTTCCTAAGCCAAAAATTGCCCCAAAAGTGCCAAGAAATGTTTCCAATCAAAAAAGTATGTGAAAAGGCTCCCAGAAACGGTTTAAATGGTGCAGTTATGAAAATCTCGCAGAGCCCACCGTAACTTACAGTTACAGTGGAGATAAAAGAAATACGGTGGGTAAGTACTGGTTTACGGTGGAAATTAAGGTGTCAGGGGCCATCGTAAGTTACGGTGGCTACCATAAATATGGTGGAGTCCCAATGTTCTTGTTTTGTTCCTTCATTGCATCCTTCCTTGTTCCATCCCGTTCAAATCCGTCCAAAGCTGCGTTTTCTTCATTTTAAGCTCCATAGCATACCTGAAACAAAAGTAACAGTAGTCATCTAATTCAAATCAATTACACAAGCAAATGTGGGAATAACACACGTTTTAACATTATAAAGGGTTGTTCCTTGAACCACAAATCACGAACGCGTCAGCCTCAAATCAATCTGAGCAGGAGAGGCGAACTAGGAAAAATCGAGATCGGGGAGCTTCCTCCTCTACTCCCCAAGCTAGCGAGCCTCAAAATAAAGATCAAAGTAATGACTAAGAATGTCTATGTAATTTAAAATCTATTGTAATTGAAAATTGTATTACATTAATGAAAATGAAGATAATTTATGTTTAATCCTTTGATGATTCATTAATATGTGCTTTATTGATCATTCTATTAAACAGATACAACTCAATAGAGATATGATTTTGATGTTGCTCCCCTTCAGCAAATTAAGACTCAGCTCATAATGATTCTTGATTTGCAAGGGCTTGTAAGAAGATCTATGAGTTACACACCTGAAGAGGGGGAGATTATTCATGACTTAACCGATTAACAACTTGCAGATATGTTCAGATTAAATCCTGATGAGATTGTGAAATATGCTCCCGAAATTGATGTCATTAGTGATGAGGAGTTATAGGGAGTCGATGAGATAGAGATTGAGCATGTAACTTCTGAGCACTATCCTCAGTATACATATACTAATAGAGAGGCTATTCCATATTTGGGTGAATCATTTGTAAGTGGAGCTTTTGACAAGGTAGATGAGAAGGTCAAGGAGAAAGAAGCTACAGAAAGTAAAGCTCAGGCTGCTAATACTAATATGGAGCAAAGGAAGGAGGAATGGGTTGCTTGTCTATTTTAGATGAAAAATCAGAGAAAGCCCCCTAAGCAGAATGCCTATACTAAGTTGTATAAAGTAAAAAGACATTAGAAAATATCTGGTAAGATCATCAGCTAGGCATATTTTGAGGATCTGAATGTTTATGAAGGAAAAAGGGAGAAAGGGATTGAGTACTACAAACATCCACATGATCTGAAGACTCTCCCTAGTTTTAAGTTGAACAGACTAGCATGCCTGAACCTGCTATATGCAAACCCGAGAAAAATGTCGTGATGGTTTGAAAAGGCATTGAAGAATGAATACCACACAAGATGGGTAAACTTCGAACCTCAACAACCGAGGAGGTTTTTACACAAAACTGAAGTTGACCCTATTGCTGGAAGACAAAAGGTGGTGTTGAAGTGGAGTCCTTCGATAACTATGTCTAAGATCCCATTAAGGGAAATGCCACAAAACTTCATACCTCATTTCAAATGATGGTATTATGATAGGAGGACGGGCGAAGCAGTTACTATGCTGAACCGAGATAGAAAGATTGAGACGATTAGGATATTTGACCCGATGTGGCTTATTAACTTGTCAGCAGACGATGTCTATACTCTATACAAGTGGCCACTGCTCTATGATACATAAGATATTGTACAAGCTCTATCATTTTAGCACGTGATCAGACTCTGTTTTACATTTGAGATTCACGCTGGAGTCTCAAAAGAGAAGAAGTACAAGAAGTTTGAAGTGCATGTGAAGAATGTTAGGCAATAGAGTAAACCAGGTCTAAGGGGGTGTTTGTTGATACATGATGTCCCTAGTTTATTGTACTTAAACGTTTATGTCTTTCATTTCTTACATATGTGTAATACAAGGGTATTATTGAAATATGATATATGTTTGGATGTCTATTTAATATTGATTATATTGTATTCTTATAACGTTTGTTACTACACACTTGACTGAACATTATACATAGGTTTGTAGTAGTTATTCATAGTTCTGAGTTAATAATGACTCAGAAATGTCTTTGACTTAGTCTTGTGGTCATTCATGATAATGGACCATGCTTATGGACCAGTCGCACGACTGAACCAGGTGACTAGATCAATGGCACGACTAAGTCATAAGACTGGTTCTGTCGCACGACTGAACCAGGTGACTGAATCAGTCGCACGACTTTTTTAAGTCATAATACTGGCTCATTCGCATGACTAGACTATTCGTAGAGTTCAGTCTTGTGTATAAATCAATCGTTTGACTCAGTCGCATGACTGAACCATACTAATGGCTCAGTCATACGACTGTACACTGCAACCTATAAATACCACGTAATTCATGAAAAAAAAGAGTTGAACACTTCGAATATTATTATACCCTAGCCGTCCAGAGCATCCTACTTCTTCCATCCAACTTCATAGTTCGTCCCTGATTGATTTCTACTCATTCTTAACGTTGTTTAATCGTTAGATCAATCACGATTTTTGTTCTCACTGATTGGATCGCCTATTAAATAGGATTCTGCACTATTTGATCTGGTTACATGTTGAATCAGTTAGTACTCCGTACGTCCACGGTCCTAACATCCCATATGGTTTCTGATTCTTTGTGTTCACTTGCAAACAAGTAAGGCACTTGCTCACGTACTCTACTACGTCGCGCTTCATACCCGGCCACCAATAATCTTTCTTCATATCTTGATACATCTTTGTGGCACAGGGATGAATCGAGTATCGAGTCTTATGAGTTTCATCCATAATTCGACCTCGTAGATCACTGTAACGAGGGATCCATATCCGTCCATTTCGGGTTTTAACACCGAGAGTGTCTTCACCCAATTCTGCAACTAAACCCTTCATTCGCTTGAACTTAAGGCTATCTTCATTCAATGCCTCCTCTTAAAAGTCTTTCACTTGGATCATCACATCAGCGGTCATAACCAACTGATAAGCTTTCACCTGAATTGGCTCGGGTCTCTCCTTTCGGCTAAGGGCATCGGCCACGACGTTGGCCTTACCTGGATGGTAATAGATCTCACAGTCATAGTCTTTAATGAGCTCTAAACATCTCCTCTGTCTCATGTTGAGATTCTTTTGCTCATAGAAGTACTTCAAGCTCTTGTGGTTGGTAAAGAAAGTGCACTTCGTAACGTATAAGTAATGCCTCCAAATCTTCAACGTGAAGACCACACCCGCTAACTACAAATCATGTGTAGGGTAGTTGACTTTGTGGGTTTTCAACTGTCTGGATGCGTAGGCTATTACCCTTCCACGTTGCATTAACACACAACCTAGTCCCGAATAAGAGGCATCCGAATATACCACTAAGTCTTCACTCCCTTCGGGTAATGCCAAGACATGAGCTTGAGTCAATCTCGTCTTTAACTCCTCAAAAGCACACAAACTTCACATCCTTAGGAGTCAATTTAGTCAAAGGTGAGGCTACCTTGGAAAAGTCTTGAATAAATCTCCGGTAGTAGCCTTCCAATCCCAAGAAGCTACGAATCTCGGATGGCGTCTTTGGAGACTTCCATTGCATCACCGCCTCAACCTTCACCGGGTCCACCATAATTCCTTTAGCATTTACCACGTGACCCAAAAATTGAACTTCGTGCTACCAAAAAGCACACTTAGAGAATTTAGCATACAACTTTTCTCTTCTAAGTGTCTCTAACACTTCATGTATATGGTCGGCATGTTCTTCCTCACTTCTCGAATAAATCAAGATATTATCAATAAACAGAATTACTCATTTATCTAACATTGGCCGACACGCCCGGTTCATCAAATCCATAAAGGCAGTTGGCGCGTTAGTCAAACCGAAAGACATAAAGAGAAACTCATAGGGTCCATAACGCGTATGAAAAGCTATCTTAGGGATATCTTGCTCTTTCACCTTCAATTGATGGTAGCCAGATCGGAGGTCTATCCTCGAGAACCAACTGGCACCTTGTAGTTGGTCAAACAAGTCACCAATCCTTGGTAGCGGATACCGATTCTTCACTGTCAGCTTATTCAACTTTCGGTAGTTAATGAAAATCCGCATAGTATCGTCCTTCTTCTTTACAAACAATACCAGAGCGCCCCATGGAGAGATGCTCGGTCGGATAAATCCTTTATCCATCACCTCCTGTAGTTCATCCATTAGTTCCTTTATCTCGGTAGGAGCTAATCGATACGGTGCTTTGGCAACGGGTTAAGCACTGGGTATCAGATCAATCTGGAACTCAATCTCACGATCCGGTGGCACTCCTGGAAAATCCTCTTGGAACACGTCCGGGAGGTCCCATGCCACAGATACGTCAGATAATTGTTGTACTAATGCGTCCACATCTTTTACGTAGCCCCGATAGGCGCTACATCCACATCGCATGTACTTTCCCGCCACCACAATCAAAATCACCTTCGGAACTATAGCAACGCGATCATCGTAAACCGTCACCGAACTTCCATCGGGCGCAATTAATCAAATCATCTTCTTGCGACACACGATGTTTGCGTCATAGGTTGCTAACCAATCCCTCCCAAGCACTAAATCAAATCCACCTAGGGGCATCACATGTAATTGAGCAGAAAACCTATGACCTACTAGTTCTACGGCACAGTCCTCTATCATATCAGTGATTCTATTGGACTTACCAATAGCAGTTTCTACATCGAATGGCTCACTAATGCTTCTAGTACTAACAGACAACTTATCACAGAAGGTAGTAGAAATAAAACTCCCACTAGCACCAGAATCAAATAATACAGAGGCACTAATTTAATTTACTAGAAACATACCTGACACGATGTCAGGATCCACTCTAGCCTCCTCCCACGTCATCTTGAATGCTCTAGCAATTTCCATCTATCCTCCATTTTTTGTCCCCTTTCTTGCTCCGGAACTCTCGGCCCTTGGCTTCTTACAGTCTCGACTCAGGTAGCCTACTTCACCACAGTTGTAACATCTCGCCACCCTACACTCCCTAAAGATGTGGCCAAGCTTCCCACACTTGAAACAAACATTTAACCCCATCCTGTACTCACCAGCATGCTCCCTCCCACACTTACCACTTTTCTTCGTTGTTGAGCCTGTTGCAACCACCTGTCAATCATCAATCCTCGCCTTCTTGTTGTTTGGGGTGAAACTGCCACGCCCAAACATTTTCATACTCTAGTTCCTGTCACCACCACCTGCCCTATTCATCTCAGCCACTGTCACCTCCCTCTTGTCGTACAACCTACCCGCCAGGTCTACCACTGAGTGAAAGGTACCCGGCCGGGCGACGATCAAATGCCTACGAATGTCAGCTGCCAATCCCTGAATGTACTTCTTGATCTTCCTCGTCACCGGCGCCACCTGATCCGACACCAGCCTCGCCATTTCGCTAAACTTGGTGGTATACTGCTGGTGTGTCATGGTTCCCGCCTCTAGCTACAGGAACTTCCTCTCCATCTTGTCTGATTCCCTGTAAGGACAGAACTCCTCGATCACCTGCTTCTTCAACTCCGACCACCTCATCCTGCTAATGGCCCTGCTACCCTCAGCCTGGATAATATTGTCCCACCAATATAAGGCTTAGTCTACAAATGAGTGGGTAGCAAACTTTACCTTCTGGTCCTCTTCGCACTCACTAATATCGAACATTGCCACCATCTCTCTCACCCATCAGTGAGCAACAACAGTACTGCCATTCCTATCGAAAGTCAGGGGCTTGCACCTTTGAAATGCCACATAGTTACATCCTCATGCAATTTCCTGCAACACTTCCTCCTCCTCTTACTCACCCGAGACAATCATCTCGGTCTCTGATCATTCCCATTCCTCCCTTCTGGTGGTCATTCTCCTCTCTTTCTTCTCGTCCTCTCTTGCCGCCTTGATCACTTCAGTCACTACAAACGATATGATCGTCTTCATGACTTGGTGACTTGATCGTCTGCATCACTTCAGTCACTACAAGCGATTGATTCATACACACGAGTGAACTCTACGAATGGTTCAGTCGTGAGACTGAGCAAGTCTTATGACTTAGTCGTGTGACTGATCAAGTCACATGGTTCAATCGTGTGCCTGGTCCATAAGCATGGTCCATTCGTTCGTCTGGTCCATGAGCATGGTCCATTAGCATGAATAACCATAAGGCTAAGTCAAACACATTTCTGAATCATTGTTGACTCAGAACTATGCACAACAACCCCAAACCTATATAAAATTTTCATTCATGCATGTAATAATAAATGTTATATGAATATGATATAATCAAATGTAAATAGACATCCAAACAAACATTACATTATAATAATACTCTTGAATTACACATGTGTAAGTAATGAAAGACATAACCATTTCAGTACAAAGAACTAGGGACATCATGTATCAACAAACTCCCCCTTGGACCTAGTTTACTCTATTGTCTAACATTCTTCACATGCTCTTTAAATTTCTTGTACTTCTCCTCTTTTATGACTCCAGCATAAATCTTGAATGCAAAACATAGTCTTATAACGTGCTAGAACTAGAGAGCTTGTATTATATCTTGAGTGACATAGAATAGTGGCCACATGTATAGAGTATAGACATCATCTGCCGACAAGTTGGTAAGCCACATCAGGTCAAATACCCTGATCGTCTCAATCTTTCCATCTCGGTTAAACACTATAACTTCTTCTCCCATTCTCCAATCATAATATCACCATTTGAAATTTGGTGTGAAGTCCTGTGGCATTTCCCTTAATGGGATCTTAGACATCGTTCTCGGAGGATTCCACTTCAACACCAGTTTTGGTCTTCCATAGATAGAGTCGACTTTTGTTTTGTGTAAAAACCTCCTCGGATGTTGGGGTTTGAAGTTCACCCATCTTGTGTGGTATTCCTTCTTCAATGCCTTTTTAATCCATCCTGACATTTTTTTCGGGTTAGCATATAACAGGTTCAGGCATGCTAGTCTGTTTAGCTCAAAACTAGTGAGAGTCTTCAGATCGTGCGGATGTTAGTAATACTCAATCCCCTTCTCCCTCTTTACAACATATACATTCAGATCCTCTAAATGGCCAACTGATGATCTTGCCGGATACTTTCTCATGCCTTTACACT
The DNA here is from genome assembly GCA_018326445.1 of Flaveria brownii. Taxonomy (NCBI): domain Eukaryota; kingdom Viridiplantae; phylum Streptophyta; class Magnoliopsida; order Asterales; family Asteraceae; genus Flaveria; species Flaveria brownii. Next base: position 3,674 of record BJCN01012912.1, on the reverse strand, counting down.
TTATACAACTTAGTATAGGCATTCTGCTTAGGTGGCTTTCTCTGATTCTTCATCTCAGATAGACATGCAATCCATTCTTCCTTACTTTGTGCCATATCAGTATCATCAGTCTGAGCTTTATTTTTTGCAGCTTCTTTCTCTATGACTTTCTTATCAACCTTATCAAAATTTCCATCTAAAAAAGTTTCACCCAAATTCGGGATAGTCTCTCCATTAAAATCAGTGTACTGAGGATAGTGATCAGACGTTATATCCTCAAACTCAATCTTATGAACTCCTTGTAGCTCCTCATCGCTTATGACATCAATTTCAGGAGCATCTTTCACAATCTCATCCGGATTCAGTCTAAACATATCAGCCAGTTGTTCATCGGTCAAGTCATGAATAATCTCCCCCTCTTCAGGTGTGTAACTCACAGATCTTCTTACAATCCCTTGCAAATCTAGAATCATTATAAGCTGAGTCTTAATTTGCTGAAGGGGAGCAACATCAAAATCATCGACCTATTGATTTGTATGGGTTTGAAAGAATGATCACCAAAGTACACATTAATGACTCATCAAGGTATTAAACATAAATTATCATCTTTTACATTAATGTAATACAATGTTCAATTACAAAAGATTTCAAATTACATAAAACTTCTTAATCATTAATTTGATCTTTATATTAAGGCTCATTAGTTTGAGGAGCTGAGGTAGAGGCTCCCTGATCTTGACTTCGCTTAGTCCGCCTCTCCTTCTCATATTGATTTGAGGCTGACGCATTTGAATGGCCTTCAGGTTCATCATCCTCATTGTCATCTTTCTTCTTCTCTTCTCCTGTCTTATCTGACTCTTCACCATCATCCTCATCATTTGATTCATCATCTCTAGAATCATCATCGTCATCACTATCGTCTCCTTTAATCTTTAACGTCTCCTCTCTTTTTTCCCTTCAACTCAACATGATCTTCTTGTTCTTCTTCTCAAGACCCTCGATCTTCTTGGTGGATGCCAGCACTAGCTCATTTTGAGCTTGAAGTGCCTTATGAGCTCAAACTAAAGCCAGCTCATGGGTTTCATTCTTCTCAGTCAGTTTGGCAATTTGCTGGCCCTGTGTTGCATTCACTGACATCAGTTGGCTAATCTGGGTAGTCTTCAGATCATCAGTTGCTAGTAGCTTGAGCACTAGCCTGTTAAGGCTCGCTAGTTGTTCCTCTAACCTAACTATGGGCAGAGTAGTGCTCTGGAAGGTGGGAATATGAGAGGTTGAGGTGCTGGCTTGGGGAATGATAGGGTTGGTGGTTGAGGTTGTGAAGATGGGTGTGGGAATAGGAATTGTTTGTAGAGGTGTGGTGATGGGTATTGTGGGTGAGGTTGATGTTGGTATTTGTGTGGTAGTGGGTGTGTCAGTGGTAGTAGCTGTAATGGTGGTTGTAACAGTGGAAGAACTCATCAAAATAATCCTTTGGCGTTTTCCCTTCTTCCCATAGGGTTGGACCATCCTTTTCCTCTTTGTCCCTATAGCAGCAGGTGCTTTTCCTTTGTTGATTGGTTGTTCGCGTGTGTAGGATGGATCAGCTTCCTTAGTATCGACACCATTCGAACTAGCCTGGCGGGCACGAACCACCTCCTTCCCTCGATCTGTAGCAACCCACTTGCTACCAACCTGTCTAGCAAGAGGCTGTTCTTTAGAGTCCTCTGTATCCTCTCCCAAGTCAAAATTACCCAAATCTTCCAAAGGGGGAGATCTGGGTAAATTGTAGGCTGGCTTGACCCACCCGCAGCAGATGAGTTACCTCCGTGACCCCCATTCGGGTCATCATCATCATCATCATCATCCTCAACATCATGAATCACAATGGGCTCAATATCCGAGTCACTATCATTATGTCACCATTTCTTCCTGGCAGGAGCAACATATCCAGAATTCGCCAGATGCCCAAACAATCTCGTAACAGGGGGCTTTGTCTTCTTTCTCCTATACATATTCATCCTTCCTAAAGTAGTGTCATCCATAACTTCCAATACCACCTCATCATCCCTGTTCTTTGGCAGTGTTGGGAGTTTCTCGTTTGTGATCATTAGGAGAAACCGGGGATACATGCAGAATTAGCCTCTATGTTCTCCCTCCTATAGTTGAAGAACATCTTGGAGAAACTGAACGGATGATTCATCACTAATGCCACGAATGCATTCTGTATCTCATCGCTCAACTCATCAAAACCACCTCGTCAGGAAGCAATGCACTTCAGGAAAACATGCGTAAAGTACTTGAAAGGGGGGCACATATTGCTCTTGTTAAGCACGCCGGCATTAATGTCGCCTGCGTATTTAATCCTCAAGAAACATCCCCTAACGGTTAAGGGATGAAGCTTGGTCTGGTAATCCATATCGTCCCCCAAATCTAGTACTCTCCTTAAATCATCTTCACCAATGTCGATATCCTGACCAAAGATAGAACTCCTGATCCTGTAGGGCTCGACTGATCTATCAACTACCGCACTCTCCTAGAATGCCTACTTTAGTGATCATTATGGTGTGCAGGGAGTAGATATAGCTCAGTATATCCTGGATCGGACTAGGAACTCTATAACTCCTACAAACTCGGCAGCATTCCTCGATGTGGTGTTCAGGTAAGCACAAAGTTGTGCATAGTACTCATGGTCCACCTTTCCGCCATTTCACTGTAACACACACAACTATTTTAATAACAAGTTAGACCAATCCACATGGAAGAAACATTTGAATTTGAACAGGTCTTATCATACTGGTTCAATCATACGATTGAACAATACGACTGAACTCAATCATGCGATTAAGCATGCAACTGAGCTTAGTCGTGTTCCTTGTCACACGACTAAACCAGTCGTGCGGCTAAAGCACCGATTGATTCAATCGTGCGATTGCATCATGCGAATGGTTCAATCGTGCGATTGAAGTTCATATGTATGTCCATTCGCATACGTATTGTGCGAGACCGAAAATTTGAATTTACTTCGAATCATCAACATCCAGGTCGATATTACAGTTATTAGATTTGCCATTAACTGTTATAATACCAGATATATCATAGATTCACTTTTAATTTCATTTAAAGGTCCTATTTGGAGTTTTTTAGTTCGGTTTAGTTTGCTTATTGGTCAATCTGATTTTCGGTCTATTTTGGGTACTTCGCATCATGTTCTCATCTTGAAAGTGCTTGTAGATCAACGCGGAACCGTTAGCAATCGAGAAATCGAGGGAAATCATAAGAAAAAATTCGAAAAGGGGTCCTAAAGATAGGCAGGTATTTGATAGAATTTGAAACCAAATGTAGGGTTACGACCAACTGAACCTCCTTTTATACTGTTGGGAATTTCAGTCGTGCGACTGGCCCCATTCGCATGGTTAATACGTGAAACTGAGGTTCAATCGTACGACTGGCCTATACGCTTTCAACCAATCGTACGATGGGTTCATACTGAGGTTGCCAATCGGGCGACTCGGCCATCTTCATGGTCCATTTGTGCGATTGAGCCATACTTGTGGTCCAGTCGTATGATTGGCCCATACTTATGGTCCAATCGTGCAAGTGGGCCATACTTATGGTCCAGTCGTGCCAGTGGCCCATACTTATGGTCCAGTCGTGCGATTGGGTCATACTTATGAATTTGACTTCGTTTCTCCCATTATTTCACATAATTATCTTTG
>BJCN01012583.1:0-11128 GCA_018326445.1 Flaveria brownii | reverse complement strand
TGGTGACGGACTACTAATGGTAGTGGTGACATGGATGCAAAATCCATCTTCTCTTTCTTGTTGAGGTGGTGTCGTGGGTGGTTGCGGTTATGCCCTTCACCCTTTCTGCCTTCCAGATCCCTTTTAGGGATTTTTACTTTTAAGATATTGTATTGCAGTGGGTATAAGATGTAATGCGCTTGGTGCAACTTAGTCTACATCTTTGTGGATGGTTATGGGTGGTTGTAGGTGGTAATTTTAGTGGTGTAGCTGTCTTTGCCACCCATCTGCCTATCTATCGCTCTAAAGTCTTTTTAGGGTTTATTAGTTGGGGCGGTCGATGATGTTTTGGCTGATCTGATCCGGTTGTAGGTGGCTGCATGTGGCATTTGTGGGGGTGCCGCCACCCTTATAGCCCGTTCGCCAATCTCTCCAAAATCCTTTTAGGGTTTTTTGGTTGGTGATGTTGATGTCATTTTGGTCGATAATCTAATACTAATGATGTTGATGATGATGACATGTGTTCATCTAAGATCCTTCATTTTGCTCGTGCTATGACTGTGATGAGACATGGAAAGTGGTGTTGGTTACCCTGGCTTGGCATTCGTTTTGGTGTGCGACAACCCGACATTGGTTTGACCCGCAATCTGATAATTAAGTGGCCTCGTAAACTGTTAGGTTGTGGCTATGATGATTGAAACATAATATTATGAATATGTGTGTTTGTCTGAGGCTTGGTTTACTAAAACACGTGGCAGGATACAAACCCTAGTTTAGTAAAATTTTAAGTTTAAATTGATGAATCAATTTATTTAGTAAATTTGTAAATAGGTATATGAGTAAATTATAATTTTTGTCCTTTAAGTATGCATAAAATGACGGATCTTGTCCTTAAACTTTAATAATTACATTGATAATTCTTTATTTGGAAATTTGTAAAGTTTTTTGTCCTTTTAATAATAGCATTTAACTTTTTCTATTACATTTTTATAAATGTTCATTTTGCCTTTAACCCTCAAAAGGACAAACTATGTAATTTTTATAAATCTTTTATTTTCTTTCTTTGTGTGCTTATTTTATTAACTTTACTTTTTATTATTTCTTTATTTTTAACCGCTTTTTATTTTAACTACTTATCTTAAATATTATTAACAGTTATTTTTAGTAATTCAAATATGAGCTATGATTAGTTATATTTATATAAAAATATATAATAAATTACTATTCTATTTTAAAACATTCATTAGATGCCTAATATTTATTTTAAAAAATTTTATTTTCAATAAGATTTATATAAAAGCGTTTAAAAATTATGTATTAAATTTTTCTATAAAAGAAGCAAATAGACCGGGGAAGAAATTCAAGCCTTAAGTATGCTAATAAAAATATATATTGTGAGGTATTAAAATATTATTAGCCCTATCAATTTTAGAAAAATAGAAAATAGGGTGGCAACATGGGTCAGTAGGTTATTCTACATATCGGGTTGTGGCTTCGGTTTGACTTTTAACATTTCTCTCTCTTTTTTATATAACAGTGACCAACCTATCTAAAAGTTTACCGTAGTGACAAGTTCAAACAAGTACTTGAAGTTTTACTTAAACTAAAACACGAATGTTATTTAACTAAACACATGATTATTTTGGGTTTTTTTAAACGGTCACTAATGGGTTTTAATAATTATAAATCAAACATAAACCACTAAAAATTAAAACAGAATCGAACTTTACAATAAGAAATATTAAAGACTTTATATATTAAGCAAAGCCTAATCATATATAAGACCTGACATAGAATAATTATAACTAAGTAAAATAAAAAGTCATGGCCCAGTTTTTATACGATATTTGATAGGTTTCTAATATAATATGTTAAATAAACTGTTTGGTATAATTGAAATTTTTATACCAAAAGGGTTAAAAAGCGACGGCATAACAAACCGATTACTAGTTTAATTTTTATCTAATGTGAAACAACTATATCAAACCGATTACTAGTTTATTTTTTGTCTAATATGAAATAACTATATCAAACTAATAGCGCATATAATTTTTATACCAAAAGGGTTAAAAAGCGTGGTTAAAACCCATTAGTAACCGTTTAAAAATACCCAAAGTAATAGTGCGTTTAATTAAATAGCATCCGTGTTTTTGTTTAACTAAAACTTCAGGGTAGTTGTTTGGACTTGTCATTATGGTTAACTTTTAGATGAGTTGATTGTTATTTTATAAAAAAATAGAGAGGGAAAAATGTTAAAAATCAAATCGAAGGCACGACCCAACGTGTAGAAAAACTCACTGACCCATGTTGTCATCCTATTTTCTATTTTTCTAAACTTGATTGGGCCAATAATGTTTAACACCTCATAATATATTTTTTTAGTTTTTATTAACATACTTAAAGGTTAAATTTCTTCCCCAATCTGTTTGCTTCTTTTATAAAAAAAACTTAACATATAATCTTTTTATTTTTTCTAAATAATTTTTTTATAAATTTTATTGAAAATGGATTTTTTTAATTTATATTTTTAATATAAAATAAATATTAGTCATCTGATGAATGTTTTAAATATAATATTAATTTATTATATATTTTAATATAATAAAAACTAATCAAAATAATATTTGGATGATTAAAAATAACTAGTTAATAATATTTAAAATAAACAATGATTAAAAATAAATAAATAATGAAAAGTAAAGTTAATAAAATAAAAGAAAATAAAAGATTTATAAAAATAACGCATTTTGTCCTTTTGAGGGTTAGGGACAAAGTGGGCATTTACGAAAATGTAACGAAAAAATTAACTGATGTTAGTAAAAATGATAAAAAAGTTACAAATTTTTAAATGAAGAATACTCAGTGTAATTATTAAAGTTAAGGACAAGATTTGTAATTTTAAGCATACTTAAATGACCAAATTTGTAATTTACTCTAGGTATATTATGAAAAAAAATAAACCTAGAAAAACAATATAACTTAACAAATTATAAATATTAAAAAACAAAGACAATTCCGAATCCGTTTTGTCTACGAACAAGGAAGCTAATTTTTTTTACAAAAAATTAGAAAATCTCACTTATGGTCAAAAGTCTCCAATACTACCACGTAAGTTAAAGTCAATACGGACCGTAATGACCAAAACAAGCTGTAAAAGTTAATGAATTGACTGATTTGATATTTTGCAAAAGAATACGGACTGTACATAGTACGTACCATACTCAAAGTGTCTAGATAACGATCTCTGATCTACATATATCTTGTGCCTAAAACCAAACTATTAATTAAAGTTGTTTTGTGGTTAAGAACTTAAGATACACGTGATTACAATTTCATAGGTGGTTATTAAACATATGGTAAAAAGTTAATCTATTGTCACTGTTGACTTTTGTAATTTAAATGATTTTACAAAATTTTAAATTACTCAAATAATGTTTACAAACTTGATTGGTTTCTTTTAAACCAAATGATACTATGAAATCAATTATGTACAAATACATATATATACATACACACATTAAAAACGATGTTGTTTATTGGTGTAATGCGTTGTGAAACAAACGATGTGTCCAAGCCTATAACAATGTTACATCTTTGTCAATTATGACGGTGTATTTGATAAGTTTCGCCTACGCCAAATTCATGTGCCCTAGGGTACACACATCATATCACCTTCTAACTTGAGGGTATTGCTATAGGAAATTTATGAAAAATATGCCTGCTAGTAGACGTATCACAACAAGAATCCTTCAAATGATTTTTATAGTTGTGAGCTTTTTTAAAAAATAATACACATAACTATTAGACCTTATAATCACATATCAATGAGAATATCAGTAACTAAAGAGATTATTTTCTGATAATATTTACGTTGATAAATGTTAGAATGGAAATGTCTCCATGGTAAAAACATCATAAATTATTTCATGCTTTTAAGGGAGAGAAATAAATATGATCATAAATTTGTAATACTTTATTATGTAAAAAATGGTTTAATTTGATTTTTTAAGTACCTAAAAAGTACGGATTCGTATCTCATTACAATAATGTCTGATAAATTAATTTTAAATAGAGCACAAAGCTTTTAAATTTATAATACTTTTATATGAAACTAATTGCAAGATTATTTAGATATGATAAATAGGATTAGTTTGTAACTTTTAGTGATTAATAATTGGCGAGCTAGTGCCCCCTTTATTTCTTTAATGATAATAAATAACTTTGGAAGTGCTTGTGGACAAAGGCCTCCAGCTTGCTTGCCTAACAAGTAACTATCTCCTTGATGTTGACTACTTAACCTACATAACCAACTACCATTCAATGAACACAATAATACATTCAAAGTTAAGAAGAGGATAATATTTCTCATATTAAATCTTTTCATACACAAAATATATACATCGTTCTAATCGTTTGGTATGCTTAGTTATTTTTAAAATAATTATTTTCATCCGAATGGTGGTAAATTTTTAAGGACACAACATTGTGGAACTTTTTTATTTTTACTGTATATAAAGCCTTAAATACAAGCTAAGTATAGTGATTTGTCAAAACCAACTAAACATACGAGAAACCAAACATGAAATACAATTCAAACTAACGTTCATCGCTACTTTAGTTGCTCTATATAGCAATATGTTCCTTCGTAGCAACAAATTTCCTTGATCTGTAGCAACTGAAGGTCAAGCATAACATTTATTGGTATTATTCGTATTTAACAAGTATTTAGTGTAATTTGTGTGGCTCATGCGTTCGTATCAATTCCAACATCCCCATCCCTTCAAGTTGGAGAATATAAAGTCCCCAGCTTGAAAAGTAAAAAATAATTGTTTGGTGTATTATGTAAGCTTTTTTAGTAAACAGATCAATATATTGATCTATCTGACTATCTAAAGTTGAACATATGCTATTTGAATCAAGCCTTCCTCTAATTATCAATGCACAAACTGAAAATCCAGCTCTATAAGGCTGTAAAAAGCAATTTTTGGCTGAAACATTGAAGAGGAATTAGAACTATTGAAGAAACTAACAAGTCATGTATTAATCTAGTGAGCCATAAAAGTTTAGCGAGACCCTCTTCATAAATCTGTATTCAACCTCAGCAAAGCTTAAGAAATAATGGGTTGCTTCTTAGATTTCAAAGATATGAGACTACCTCTAAACTGTACAAAATAATCGGTGATAGATTTTCTGATATTAGGACATGAAGCCCGATCTGAATCACAAAATATTTCTAACTTGAGATTGGACGACTTTTTTAAAAATAGCCCTTATGTATAAGTTCTTTTAACATCATAAAAGGAATGCAAAGTAGCTTCCCAAAAAGAAATATGAGGTTTTTACATGAATTGACTTAGGAACTGAAGAACAAATGCCAAATATGGTCGTGTATGGGCAATATAATTGAGTTTGCCCACTGGTCTTTATATTTTAGTGGACCAACATAAAGGTTACTATCAATAGCAAAGAATTGTTGATGAGCACGTAAAGGACATAGCATAGGAGAAGTGGTAACAACATCAAACTCTTTTAATAAATTACGAGCAAACATCCTTTATGCCATGATAATCCCATTAGAGACACTTAAACCTCCATTGCGACAAAATAGTTACGAAAGCCGAAATCTTTGATTTTAAAAAGTAGAATAAAGAAGAATTACTTTAGGCTCTGCGATACTTCTTCATCATTACTAGTTTGTGCAATATCGTCTAATAACTGCAACATGAACTATAAAAGATCCCATAATATTATAGAATAAAGAATGATCATTTTGTGAGATGTCATTTAGATATCAAACTCTTGTTGCATGGCTTGTTTCCAGGCTAGATGACCAAATGCTTCTTTGTAAAAATTTGGTTTTTAAGAATCATCTAAGTTGTGAAAAGGAAATTAAGTGTTAACTAGCAAGTCAGAAGGATGTATGTGATGAACAAAAGAGAAAGTAGAAGTGATAGGATGAGAGCAAACAGGAGATGAGTCAAAGGTTATTGAATTACATTGATAATCCACTAGATACACGACAAGAAAATTGCTTTTTTGTGACAAACTTTTTTGCGGCGATATAACAATCGTCACAAAAAGTTCAGTAAACGACAAAAATATTTGCTTTTTTGACTTTTCCGGTCAAAACAGGCTTTTGCGGCGATAATTCGTCGCAAATAACCAAAATTATTTTTTTTTTGTTTTTTCCATTTTTTGACAACTTTTTAAAGAGCGGGAAAATTCCCGGCATCTAATTTGCGGCGACGTGTCGTCGCAAAAAAGAATAAATAATAATTAAAGTTTTATTTTTTATTTTTTATTTGTAGAATTATTATTTCCGGCGATAGTTCGTCGCAAAAAAAGAATACTTAAAATTAACTTTATAAGAAGGTTGATTTCTTGTTTTCTTTTTTTAAAACCTTCTTGGAATGACAGTGGGAGAAAAATGCAAGGAAACATGAATAGAAATAGAAGGAATATAAGAATTATCAGCAAACATGGAAGAATTGTCCGATGAATGTAATTATTAACAGTAACAACAAGATAAAAGAAATCATGAATAATATCTAAAATGGGGAAAAGATGTGATGTATGTGAATCAGGAATAGATTCTGCTTGGGCTCACCGATTAATAGGTTGTGCAACGATAAAAAAATGACCGCCTCCTAATAGGTCATTTTGATGTTATGAACAACGTTGTGATGATTACGGATCAAATTAAACATGTGTTTTTTTTCTGTGAGATTCATAAACAAGAACACACATTTAGATAAGGATCGTATGGTTACTCACAAATGTCTTAAATTTCGATGAAGGTTGTCTTTATGACTTCTTCATATTAAGGGAAATGTATCGAATGCGTAGAAAGTTTTATGGATTGTGGATGACATGACTAGTAATGTGTGTGACAAGTGTCTAAAGATGTTTGAAAGAGTTTCATGTGAATCCATTGTCATTTTTGTACCAATATTATTCATAAGTATGAATTTGGATGTTTTACGTAAATTGATTTGCGACATACGAATGCACGACCCGTAATCAAGGAATTAATTTCGGGGAATGCTTGAAAATGTTAATTGTAGAAATTGAGTTTGGAGAAATTGTCTAACGAAATTGTGTAGTTAGTGTCTTGTAAAATATACATAATTTACATATTAGATAATCCTGCTTTTTATAAAACATCTTCAGTTGTAAATGCATTAAATTAATGTACTAATTAATGTCATAAGTATATGCAAGTCTACTTGGAGGTTTAATGAAAAATTAGCTAAAAACTAGATAAATATGAAAAATGAAGGGTTGAAATTGTAATTTCTTAAAGACCTGTAAGATCATACGATTGTATGCAATCATATAGGTCATATGAGTCATCAAACGTACAAGCAACTAACAAAGACACCGTATGACCGTATGATATGATATCCCTATTGTAGCCTATGGATGGATGTAAATGACAAACAATTCAATGCATCCCCAACCATTCAAAAACTCCAAAAATATATTCTTTTTTTCCGTCATTAATTAGTAGGTAGTAGTTAGAAGTTAAGAAGTTTTGAAGGTCTAGAAGCGTTGTTGGATTGAAGATAGAAGATTCAAGGCCTTAATCGGCTTATCTCTCTATCTTAGTCATGTTTACAAGTTCTGTTTTGGATTCTATTTTTATGGTTATGGCAGACTTAAAATCCTTGTATTGTCTAGGTAGATATGAACCGAGATCCGATATAATTATTTATGACAGATGGTTGTTAACTTTTTTTAGTAAATCATTTGAATTCATTCTCGTGATATGCATATGTACTTGAAGATATTTTTGTCTTGTGTGAGTTCGTTAAAACGATACTATAGGTCGGGTCATCACATCTATTCTCGAGTTTAACTTAAGGCTTTATAACTCTAGTGAGTGCGAGACAAGTTACAAATCCTAATTACTAATTCACATGTACTATCAGAATATCTGATAATTAAATCTAATAGTAAGATTATTAATTTGTTAGGGTTTTCCTATACACTAGTAAATTGAAAGATTTATCTAGCGAGTGATATTTCATTGGTATGTGTAAAAAGTTACTAGTCATAATTTGCTGTGATTGAATTAATCACATTGAGTCTATAGTTATAACCTCTATTCCATTGATACTTCAAATGAAGGATCGTTGGTTTTAACTATAGTAGTTTATAAGATGAATAAGCAGAATGTGCGAAAGGTTTATGGTCTTATGTGTTAAGATTATATTCTAGCGAGAGCATAGATATAGAAACGCTATCAAAATCAACCAAATTAGTCATGATAAACATTCATTAGGTCAGTGGATTTAAAAATTAAAAATTAAGAAAAGATAGTAAATTAAAAACATAAAAATTATAATAGAATAATAAAGTAGTAATAAAAAAGAAGGAAAATAGAAAAGAATTTGGTGGCAAGGTTGGTGGTAATAAAACTATTGATCGTATTTGGTTCTACAAATACAATGACTATTTAATACTATTATGAGACTAGCACACATAATTAAAACATATTTTTCTTAGAATGCAGGTTTTAAATTTAATATCAAACAAAAATGTAATTTGAATACGTAAGCACGAGCAAAAATAATAGTAGCTAGGCGTGTTAAAAAAAGTTAAACATATACTTTAGCTTACTAGTCGTATGTTAATATAAAAATTAAGAACAATTATATAACTTTAATCTAGAATGTGAAACATATACTTTACTGGCCTAAGGGTTTTACCTCAGTGTGCATTTGAGTGGTAGGTTTCGTAAAATGATGGAGGAGCCGGGTAACCAGCGTTGTCTGTTTTCGCGAGTGTGAGTGACCTTTTGCAAATGACCGTTCAAAAAAAATGTAACATAACAAAACATTAATTCATAATTAATCATTTAATCTTACCTGCTGTTATTTTACATAACAACCAATTTACAAAATTAGTACCTTGTATCCTTAAACTCAATTAAAAACTTCACGACTTTAACAACAAATGACACAACCGTTTAATCCCATGCCCGACTTGTAATATTAAGAGTATTCTCAAAGCCAGCATTTATGTAAGTCATAAAAATATAAAATTGAAAACTTAAAAAGGGAATGATTGGTTTGGACATAGCGAGTCCAGCTTCCATCCATATCCATTAACATCAGCATCAAATAATAATAAAATCTTAAAATAGTTAAAAAGACAAAAAGTTAAATGCGTTATAGCTGGCTGTGGGTCCCGCGACAGTGACGTGTCAGTCTAAATGATGGTCCGAAAGCAGACACCAACAGATTTTAGATTTTTTATTTTTTATAAGATAACTACAAAACATACATGATAGTATGATACAACAACGGAGGGCTATTATTTGGTGTCACGCGGTTGCCACGTAAGTCGTCCAGCAAAACGACAAAATGGCGAGACCTCATATTCAACTAACAGCCAACATGGCGCTAAAATTCGGGAACCTCATTGTTGTTGGCCACGTGGCAGTTCTATGACGCGCTATTATGTCCCTCGTGCCACTGTATTCCCCCCGTCTTTTCCGTTTTTTTTTAATTTTAACACGCGCCGGCCATTTGGTCCTTGATTGTATTTGTTATTTAGGCACGTTTTTGTATTAAACGACGGAGATTTGTACAAAAGAAATATAATCGTGTTGGAAATGTATCTTTCTTCCGTGAACGTATTTTATAGAAATAAATTGTTGGTCATTTGGGTTGTTAAATGGTAGGAGTAAATTTCTGTTTAAATAGTTAGTAGTTTATGATATGATGTACGTTTACTGGTTTACGTTAAATAAATAATATATAGTTGAATTGCGGATAAATATTTATTTAAGTTTTATAAGTACTATTGAAGAAATAGCCTTGAGACTTTTTTATAAGATATTAATTTTTATTTATATCAAGTTCTCACTATACAAGTAGAGATTAACTTTTCTTTTACTCCTAAATATCATCTATAAGTTTATATCTATTAGTAATATATTGTTGACAAATCTTTATTTAAGTTTTCATAAGTACACTTGAAGAAATAACCTCATGACTTTTTTATAAATTATTATTTTTTAAAGCTTCTTTCACTATACAAGTAAGGATTAAATTTTCTTTTACTCCTAAATATCATCTATTAGTTTATATTTATAAAAGGCAAATTTAATTTTAATAATTCAAACTATTAGTTATTGGCCGATAATAATTTATACTTTTGATTTGACCGGTCAGTACAAGAAATACACCCTTTTGCGGCGACTGGGTTCGTCGCAAAAAGCACCAAATTTCGTCGCAATACCTTTTTTGCGACGAAAATTTCGTCGCTATCTGTTCGCCGTAAAAAAGTGGTCGCAAAAACCTTTTTGTGACGAAAATTGCGACAAAATAATATGTGGGGTCCACAGCATTTAAAAAAAGAGAAATAGAGAGGAACTTTTTTGCGACGATTTTTTTTGCGGCGAAACTGTTTTTTTTGCGGCGGTATATCGACGCAAAGTTTATGGTCACCACATTTTTTGCGGCGAAAATTTACAAATGGTAAAATGTTTTTTGCGACGAAATGTCGCCGCAAAAAACATTATTTTTTTAAAATTTTTTTGCTGCATTTGCAGCAATCCACCCAGATATTCCTAGGTACCAAACCTGCTTTTGAAAATCGCTAATACCATCAAACCATTCGCAAATACAAAATCATAGCATATAAACAAAATATTATTTAAAGTTAACAAGTTAAATATCATACAAACACAATGTTCCAAAATGTTTAAAAATATTCATAACAAACATCAAAGTGAACATTTTATAACGACCCACCTTCATCATCTTCTTCATCTTCATCATTTTGTTGAGAATGACCACTTCTCTTCAATGCGCTCTGCACTTGGCTTTGGATTTGACTTTGCATTTGTGCCATCATATTAGTCATCATCTGTGACTGCCATTGTTCTTGCTCACTTACCAGTCTCGCTGCTATCATCTCCTCAACCTCAGATTGTGAGAATATCCGCTGATCTGTTCTATGAGGTGGAGGTGAGGGTTGTGAAGGCACGCTCGGTATTAGACCGATGCCACGTTCCCACCCGGGCTGCTCCCCCAAGACCTACCGCATGATCTGCTTCTCTGACATTTCAGGGTGTTGTTGTTGAAGCGCGACCATTTGCTCCTGTATAGTGTACAAAAAACAATAAACAATGTTATAT
>BJCN01012415.1:0-18993 GCA_018326445.1 Flaveria brownii | reverse complement strand
CACCACCATCCTCAACACCACCACCATCACCACCATCCTCAACACCACCACCATCACCACCATCCTCAACACCACCACCATCACTATATTCTATTCATTCGTCTTTTTCTACGTATCAATTATTACAAAGTAATAATTTATTTCATTCTTATTTGACAACCAAACAGAAAAAATAAACAACAATAATCTATTTCATTTATTTATTCATTGCATTCAAATATCCATTTTATTACTCTATATAAAAAGACCCCTATATTTATATTTTAAAAAATATAAATATTACAAGTTATGAGAGAAAATCAAAGTACACTGAATACATTTATTAGAAAACAAAATAATAAAAGAAATAAAAAACCACATTTGCTTCTTCAAGGAGCGGAAAAGTAGTTTTACAAAAGACAAACTATTTTGTCCGCATTCCGTATTCCACAAATCCACAAAGAATAGTAAAAGCTATTTTTGTTTCTATTGTTTAACAAAAACACAATTCCAACATCGTTACAATACCAGTAAATAAAATACAAAAAAAATTGAAGACTAAAAAGAGATAAAAGTCTTGATAGA
Organism: Flaveria brownii; assembly: GCA_018326445.1. NCBI lineage: Eukaryota > Viridiplantae > Streptophyta > Magnoliopsida > Asterales > Asteraceae > Flaveria > Flaveria brownii. The sequence continues at coordinate 18,429 of BJCN01012415.1, read as the reverse complement.
CAAACTGAAGTTCAATTATCGAACGAATGATAACAATATAGACTTATAGTTGAATACGACATTTTCCAAATAACACACTTGTGCCAATTTCATAGAAGTGTGTCTGAGTATCTTACAAATAATATTATCTTGTATAAATCTGCATTTTCAGTAAACAATAAACTACGTACACTTTAATTTGATAGCAAAACAAACTTCAATTTGCTGCTTTCTATATTACTGCAGCCATGGCATCCATTGACACTACAACTGATCCTCCATATGCCACCACCGTGAAGCCGTCGGGACCGCCATCGGAAAACAAGGGTGGTATAGTGCCGGTGGTTGATGTTGGTTTGAGGTTCTTGCTGTTTGCGACTGCCTTGGTTGCAGTCGTTGTTATGGTCACTTCTAAACAAAGCAAACTTCTTACGTTGTTTCCAGGCTTCTCAGTACCATTAACTGCAAAGTTCAATCAGTCTCCAGCTTTCGTGTAAGTATGATCTACTATCAAATTAATCAGTTGCAAATAGCCTTTTACGATTGATTTGGGTGGGTAATTAAATGTGGTGGTAAAAACCTCCATATGCAATCTTGTTTTACAAAGGCTTTGGGATTATGATTTGTTTTGCAACTGAAATTAGCTACTGTTTTTCCAGTCTTAGATTTTGACTATTTCTCTGATAATTTGCGACTGTTTTATGACTAAATTAGTTATGATAGATAAGTTTACAAGTGTTTGGATTTGGAGGCAGATAGGTCACAAATCTTACTCTGATCAATCGCAAAAAGTTTTTTACTACATTGCGACTAGTAATTTCTTTCGATTGTTATTTACCGTCGCTAATTTAATTATTTTTTAAATACTTTTGCGACAGTTTTGACTGAATTTAAAGGTCACGAATATGAAGACCGAATAAGTTTTGATCGTTAAATTTAAGGGAAAAACTAAAAGAAATAGCAAGCAAGTTTTAAAAGTATTTCAATTAAGTAATTCATGTATATTTTGTTCAAACCGGATTATCAAACCATCAAATCAAGTAATCATCAGATTTTTTATGTCAAGAAATAAATAGTAGATTTGTGGATCTAGATTTCCAATGTATATAATTATGTTGAAAAAAAATTAAAACCCATGTTAATTATATTAAAAAAAATAAAATAAAAACTAAAATCCATGTTATCACTCCACATCAACATCAAAAAAGTTAAAAATTATATTCTTACTAAACCAAAAGATTTTTCTTGGAGTGCATGTAGAACTTGATGGAACTAGTATTAAAACAGATTTTTAAACCAATCGTCATGAGTTTTTATTTATAACATGAGTTTAACAATTGCTACTTGTGGTCATATATTACTCAGATACTTTGTAGCAGCACTATCGGTGGCTTGCTTGTATAGCATAATCACCGGTGTGTTATCTGTTTTGGTGCTAATGAAGCAAGGAGGAAACTCTACAACGCTGCAATTTTATTTTGTGATACTTGATGCTGTAAGCTCTTTAACCATACTCAAAACCATCAATGTATAATAATAATTCGACTTAAACAAAGTGAACTTAATTGTGTTATCTCAAAGGAAGAAAATTCTAAAAAAGCAGACGAACTTTACCGACATACAAAATTGTTAATATATTTTAAATATTTTTAAACCGACGAACATAAATTCTCTACTGTACACCTACGCTAGTTTTACAATCACCACATCATCACTCTGTGTGAATATATGAAATGAGCCTCAAACCACTTGGGTGGGAAGTAGAGGACTTTACCACCAACATGTGATGAATGTCCTTTTAGGGACTGATATTTCATATAACTTCTTGTAAATGTAAATAAACATATAAATACAAAAAAAAGTGTACTATAAACAAAAAAGATGTTTTACTTATAAACAAATGGACATATGTATATATGGTGCAGTTGCTATTGGGTATTGTGGCTGCAGCAACAGGAGCATCAGGAGGAGTTGGATACATTGGATACAAAGGAAACTCGCATACGCAATGGCGCAAGGTCTGTGATGAATTTGGTTCCTTCTGCACACACTTTGCAGCCTCGATTTTTCTATCACTCGTATATTGCATAACTCTTCTGCTGCTCATTTGGCTCTCCGTTTATGCGCTTTCCAAGAAGATTAGCAAGCGATAATTAGCTGATACCGAGACTAGTTCAGATGTAAAAGATTTATGTAATAGTCATCTGAGTAGCATCAGTAAAACCTTTTAGTATGCAAGCCTCACATAATGAGTTGTAAAAGGATGTTAAATATATTGTTTATTTGTCAGTTGCAATGATGCAGTAGCCCATCTGAATACTCCGCCAGTATAAAAAGTTCTTAATGATTGATGAAAAAATGTGGAGTTGGATTTGTGTTAATATGATTATGCTCTAGGAACTTACCCTTAGGGGTTGTTTGTTGCGCATAATGGGTTGATAAGGAAAAGGGAGTGAAAATGGAATTGGAATTGCAACGAAATCTTGTTAAAATTAATAAGGTGTTTGATTGGTAAATTTTTATAATGAATTGTAATGTTAATTTTGAAATTTGAATATTCCATTGGATTTTTGAACATCGATGGGAAAGTACAAAAAACGAAAATCCAATGAATGTGTGAAAATTTTACAATACGAATTCCATCTCGTGAACAACCAAACATAATTTTAAATAAAAAAACTTTTCAATTTCAATTCTTGAAACTTATGTAAAACGATGGACTTAGTTTCAATAACATTCCAATTCACTCTGACTTTAGTTTTTTTGTTTCCTTAAAATTTTCTAGTCTAACTTCGAATTAAACTGCAAGTCTATATAACACAATAACACATCACTCTTGTTGAACTTCTTTGAGATCGGAACCCTTACCTTTTTTCTTTATTTTCCTTGTATTTTTTATTTGGTTATAAATAATATAATTTTAACATATAAAATACAATTTTTTGTCATATAACAACAAAATACATTAATATATTAAAATAGAAATAAAATAACTTAAGGTGAAAAAAAAAACTTGAAAATTAGATATATAAATAATTATGTACGGGTTAAAATGATAAGAGAATTGCATATATCCCCTTACTAAAACTTGTTATTTGCATATTTACCAGATCAGAAACTAAAATTGCATATATCCGTTCTTTTAAACTTCTTATTTGTATATTTACTCAACTCAAAACTAGAATTGAATATTTCCCTCCACTGTATAAGTATTTATAGAGTTATCTATTTTATTTTATTTTAAAATATAATTTTTGAAGTGACTATTTTACCTTCATACTAAAAAACATAAACACTTACTAAATTTCATATTTACACTTTTGCAACCGGTTCTTTTCATTCTTTTTCAAGTAACAATCATATCAATGGCAATTGTCAAAAGAAAATAAATGATAACTTTTAATCCATTACGATACCAGAAAATCGTGACGAAGATCACAACAAATGATATTACAATCTCCAAAATGTAAAAAAACAAATGTCACAATTTTTAGTGACTGATTTTGCCATGATTTTTGGGCATTGCATTAGATTAAAACTTTGACATTGGTTTCCATTTTATTACTCCTAAAGGTAATGATAAAAAATGTAGGCTAAATATAAACGGAATGAAAATGTGCATAATAAACATAGTAAAAATGCAATAAAGATAATAAATATAAAAAAAGTTATATAAAAATTTTAATATAAGAGAATATATGTTATTGTCTTTAAGACGTAATAATATTTTCACGAACATGATATACTTTTATTAAAAATTGATTCCCGAATATAGTTTAGGAAAATTTCATAATGTTATATTATTTTTATATTAGAAAATAAATGTTAAAAAGATATATTGGGGGGAGATGAGCTGAAGGGTTATGAATGAGATGAAGGATTGTGAATGAGCTGAGTCGAGCCTAGTCTGGCTGGGCTCAGGCTCGGCTCGGTTAAAAACCAAGTGGAGTTGACTCGGCTCATTTATTTTAACAAGTTTAAAATCCGAGCTCAAGCTCGGCTCGTTTGAAAAATTATTTTTTTTATTTTTGCATATATTCATATATATATATATATAAAATAAATAATATTTGCATTTGTCTATCCTGATTCATTGGAAACAATTCCATAAAATTATTATTTCAAGAAGAATAATCATGTTTTTTTATTTTTATAATTAGTTTCTCATTCTATAATATCAAAATAATTATATATGTATGGTATATTTTAAATAATATGTCACAAATTTTTAATTATAGATAATATAAAATATAACTTAGGTTTAAATTTAAACGAGCTAACGAGCGAGTCAACAAGCCAGCTAATGAGCCGAGTTGACCTTGGCTTTAGCTCGGCTTGTTTATAAACTGATCCAGCCGGCTCAGATCGTTTGTAAACAAGCCGATTTCGAGTAACTTTTTTCGAGCTATTTTCGAGCGAGCCACTAGCAGCGAACTTTTTGAACAACCCTAATTGAACCATAACGATAGGATTTGGATAGGTATCTAAGCCATGGGACGGTTTTGAAATTATTAATTCTAATATCCAGATAATTCATATATTTCTAAATTTTTTATGTTTGTGTGTTCTTCATGTTTTCTGCATTTTGGGCTATCTGGGCTAAGTTGCTTATGGGCTTTTGGTGCTGATAAGGGCTTATGGGCTATTGTGGCTGATAAGGCTGATGATGCTGGTGGGCTGGTCTGCTGCTGATCTTTTTGTTGTCCGTTTATTTATTGGTTTAACCAGACATTATTTTACGCACATAATTTCTCTCTGATCGTCTCAAAACTTTCTAGGGTTTTCGTTGTGTTGATGAATCTGTTATTTTTTCATTGATTTCTGTATTGTACTTGTTGTTTAGGTCATCACAAAAATAATCTAAATATTTGTTGTACTCAAATTCATTTGGTGTTAATTGTAAATTGTAAATAGTTCATATTTATATCAAACTGCGATTTATTTGTTGTGGCAGATGCTGTTCCCACTAAGTACCAAACGCTACTAAATCAAACAGGAGTAATTCCCCGTCCTCCCTTAAATAAGTTCTACGATTTAATCCTTATATCTAAAGTTATTTTTATATTGCGTAAGATCACATAAAAAACCAGCATTAAATTATTTATTACGATAAACTAGTTATTTTTTTAATTTTGCAATATGTAAATGTATAATATCTTCTATATCTTCTATAGTTGATAAATTAGTAACTAATTACTTTATGTCTCGGAGCAGGATATTTCTTTTTTCCACCTTTTTGGCTATATTTGTAATTTTGATATGAGAAAAAAAAATATAATTTTAATCATTTTTATATCATAATATAATTTTTTAGAATTCATAAATATTCATACTAACTATTTAATATTTTTATTTATTCAATACATTTACTACACAGTGATTCTAGCTGGTATAGTTATGAAGTATAATAAAATACGTTTAGATAGTATAAAATAAAAAAGGCAATACAATTTTATATTCGATCATTATTTTATTATATATATTAAGTAAGGGTGCAATGATTTATAAGCTAAGAAATTATGAAAATGAATCTTATCGATCAATCTTTTTAATCAATAGTTGTAATCGAATTGTATGGTAAAAGTTTGTTAGAAAGGTATTCACTTTTATTATCTTATTCAAGTTTCTCAAGTTTTCTAAACGTTCATGAATTTTATATATGTTTTTATTTTTCTATAAAATTATACATAAAAACTAATGTTTTTTATATCTTTTAAACGAGTATAGTATCGGTATACATAAAAATAAAAAAATTAGTATTCAGCTTATTTAATTTCTATTCGTTGTTGAGTTCATTGTGTCTTTCCATTCGTTATTATGTTTCAAGAATTCCATTGTGTTTACTTTTTGAATGATGAATTCTTCAAAACTGAATGGAAAAATAAAACTATTGTGTAATTATAATATGTACAACACAGAGATCAGTTAACAATAATTTCATCTAATACATTAAAATAATAATAAAATAACATAATATTATAAAAAGTAAAACACATTTGTGTTTTTTCTACTTATCATTTTATATTTCTGAACGCTATTTTGTTTTTTTAAAAAGTGAGTTTCGTAAAACACGTTAATTGGTGGGATAATATCATTTTGTACAATCATAAAATACAATGATAAAATAATAACAAATTTATATAATACATAAAAACAATAACAAAAATAATATAAAATAATATCACACGTATGTAAAACACAATGATAAATATCTATAGCAAATGATGCGCAATATTTGACATAATGATCCGACTATTAGATACGATAACTTGATATATTAGAAACAATAACCAAAATGTTTTCCTCTTCAAATACAACAAAATGACACACGTCAAGCTCAAAATAATTTTTAGTACTTTTAGATTATATACTTTTTTTTTACTATAATTCTACCCTATATATTAAATATTACCCAAATATAACATTGGAAAATCTAAGTTATTTCTACTTACCCATATATTTTTCATAATCATGGCACAATTTTTTTTAATGGATGATTAAGCTTGTATCCTTATATATATTATACTAGATTAGTGAACTGCGTGTTATACAAGTTGAAAAATACTTAAAATGACACATGCGTAAATAAAGTCATACTAATATATATCAGATATATATAATATTAAAAAGATAAATTAGAATAAGAAGGTCGTTATAATATAATAGTATCAAACTATTATACCCTTCCATAATAGAAACAAATAAAAATAGAATGGTTGAGTAGAAAAGTAAAAAAAAATTAACTAAAGAACATATTTGATTAAATTTACAAAAGTATGTAATAATGATATGTAACTAAGACAATGAACTATTAAAATAGTTCAGATAGATGTAAATATTTTTTATGTAATGGTATTAAAGGTCATAAAGAATGGGTAATCATATCAATAAAAGATTGTTAAAAAATAAATATTATTGAAAAATATGAATAATGTCATGAATTTTAAAAATTGATCATAAGAAAAATATTACTTCAAAGAAAAATAAGACAAAAACTTTTATTTTAATAAAAAAATTATTAACAGTAATATTAAAATAAATAACTTAATCATTATTTGTTAACATATATAGCAATTTCTTATAACTTTTGGATATATGTCAAATAATTTAAAATAAATAAGTGATCATAAATATAATTATTCATTATAATTGATATGAATTAATATTTTTCAAATTCATTATAACTTAAAACTAAAAGATGTAGTGACGGGTATTGCAGATGTGAACCTTTGGTGGACGGGCTATAAAAAGACCATATGTATCCATATTTAATCTTTTATTATAAGTTATTGATTATAGATTTATTTTACTTAGAGCAACATCTTCTCTTAATTTGCCTTTTCATAATTTGAGGTTATCCTTCTTCGTGCCCATAGAATAGAACAATTCATCGACATCAATTTCATAATCATCAACTAAGAAAGGAATATAGTCCCCGTTGAGGGAAAAAAAAACAAGAATTATCATCTGCACGAACGTTTGTTTTCAATTGGTCATGAGAACAACTACTCCTTTGTTATCTAATCATGATTCCCGTAAAGCGTTTCACATGTTTTTTTTATTTCTTGTGTCATTTTCATCATAGGTTTCAGCTGTTCTTAAAACATGATAATGATATCCCATGGAACATCTCTAGAAATGAATGATTTATGTAGGAAATCGAAATAGCGTCTTCAAACCAATCATCATAATCCTCTCCATTGAACTTGAGAATTAGACCGATTATATGATGAGGTAGTACTCGCAATAATGAATTTGTCTCTTAAGATTGTCATGGCTCTTTTGAGACACAAATGATATAAGAGATCCTAAGAATATTTTTTGTTGTGATGATCACATAGGTTCAGTCACTACATGATTAACGATTTATATTCTAAAGGCATGTTAACATACGAAGGATATAAAAGGTATTGGAAAACTCATCGATCATACTTGCTATCAAATTTTTAGAGTACACTTTAAAAGTTATTCTTTAGGACTAATTACTTCTTGTCTCATTTTCCATTTCCTTGATATAAAATGAACAAATTAGTAACCAGAAGTAAGCAACTAGTGACAAAGTATTAAAGGGGTAACTAACGGTTACTTTAAAGTAACATATAAACGACAGAATTACAACAAAGACATAAAGTTCATACCAATTTGATGATATAATGACATTGACGATCATAACCAGTATTAAAACTTAAATAAAAAGAATATTAAATTCTATTAAATAAAAACAAAAGATTAAAGACAAACAAAACTGTTGTTTATCTATTGGAAAAATCATAAAAAATACTGATATTTTGAAAGTTTCAACTATGTATGAAGACATTATAATACACTTCATGTAAAACGATGATGAGGAACTAATCAAAATCATATTACGTACGTACAAAGTTAGTTTAGAATAGAATAGAATACACGGGCGGCCTTCCACTCACTTTATTCATTTTCCCTCTTAATTTTTGAATTATTAGTCCTTAATTTGGTTGTTTCTTGATAATTCTTTGTGTTTTGTAAAGGTACGAAGGATCCAAATTAATTGTCACCCAAACCTTAATTGCCCACTATTGGTTGGTGGGTATTTTTATCTAAGATCATCAATTCTAACAAAACTGCACGTTAATACTTTTAGAAATCAGGAACCAATGACATATATGTTATATATAACTATAGGGAAGTTGATATTTTTTAAGCATGAAATACGAGCTATCATGAGTGTTTACAAAAGATCTATCCTTGTGACGAAATTGCAAATCAAGGTTCCCACCTACTATTCAAAGAACTCCACCTTTTAAGTAATCCAGTTAATTAAATAACGTCATTTTTAACCAGACCTTTTTGTCACATTATAGAACATATGACATATAATATACACTTCTTTGAACATGCTACCACAATCATGCAAATCAAGTTGAAACACTCTAGTATAAATGCATAATAATATTACAAACATAAAACCACACTTGAGTCTTGACCACAACACAGCAATCAGTTATCTGATATCTTCTACATTCAAGCAGCAAGCCATACATGATGGCATCCGTTACTTCACCGCATTCCGCCATATCAGTGAAGTCGCCACCATCGGAGTACAAGGATAGCACCGGTAGTACTGGTGGTGTCAAGAACCATTTTGTGGTTGATGTGATCTTGAGGCTCATGTTGTTTGCAACTTCCTTGATCGGTATTATTGTTATGGTCACTTCTAAACAAACCAAGCTTATACCGGTTGCACCGGGCTTAGCTATACCCATGGCTGCAGAATTCAGTCAGTCACCGGCTTTCATGTAAGTAACTGACTAACAGTTGGTTTGACAAAAGAACTAATATCCCAAGTGACATGTAGCGATTTTTTTTTCTTTTTTGTTTGCGATGTAGATATTATGTCGCGGCGCTATCTGTCGCGTGTTTGTACAGCATCATTAGTGGTGTGTTATCAGTTGTAATGTTGAAGCCCAAAGGAAGCTCCACTGGTCAGCTGTTGTTTCACTTTCTGATGCTTGATGCGGCAAGTTTATATATGAACCTACTACTACACAAATGGGCTTTTGCGACCGTATAAACAGTCGCAAATTTGGGGAATGGTTTGCATCCGAAATCAAAACGGTTGCAAAATTATGGTTGTCACCAATTATGTTGCAAAAAGGGCGCAAAATTAGCGATACAAAATTGTTGAAAATAAGTTAAGGCTAAAAACAAGCCGGTTGTAGATGGTCATAAAATCTGGCACTTTTTTTCGCTGTGTAGGTGTAGGAAAAAGAGATTGAAACTGAAATTTAAATTTAAATGTCTGTCGTAAATTTTCAACTGATTTTATTCGGACATAATACATATTTTGTTGAATGGCAAAACGAAAGTAAACCAGAAAAATTGTTCGAAAACAGAATAAGAATATTTAATTAAAACCAAAAAAACCAAAGAAAAAGAAATCAAAAAGGTAAAAAGGTCGTAAAAAGGTCGGTCGCAAGAAAGCGGCACCAAATCTGGTGTCCACAAACACAAAGCCTCGTAAAAAGGTCGGTCGCAAGAATTGCGACTAGAAAATAGTAAACCCCCGGCCGGTCACATAGCGATCAGAAAAGGGGTTTTGCTTTTGTGACAAACTTGTCGGAATTTTTGATAAAAATGTTTTTGTCATAATTAATTCTTGTTGTAAAATTAACAGCTTTTTAGAGTATAACCCCTGGTCGCATAACAAAATAGGATCACCTACAAAGTTTTTTTTTGCCACAGTATTTTAGGTCACAAATTAATTGTTTAAGGCTCTTTTTGGCTGATATGCAACCGGAACTATGGTCGCATATGGTCAGTTTTTTAGTATTGACCTTACTAATTTCTTAAAAAACAGTTCTTTTGAGGAACTTTTGAATTTTGATATCCCCTTATATAGTTTATGCATGGTGCTCATTTAACTTAATGAATTAACATATATATAACTATTTGTATGCTATGCTGCAGCTTCTGCTAGGTATCATGGCTTCTGCAACAGGAGCAGCAGGCGCTGTAGCTTACATCGGATACAAAGGAAACTCTCATACGCGATGGAACGAGGTTTGCAACATGTATGATTCCTTCTGTGGTCATATTGCAGCTTCTGTTACTCTATCACTCTTACCGTCTGTTGCACTTGTACTGCTCGTTTGGCTCTCCGGTTTCGTGCTTTCAAGGAAGATCGTGAGATGATCACTAGCTAGGTTGACAAGAGAAAGAAAGTTTTTCGCATAAACACTATTTTTGTGTTAATTCCTTTTGTGTCATGGGATTTCAAAGCTAGGGTATATATATGTAATCCTTAATTTGTACTAGTTTGTCTAGTTTGTGTTAATTAGTGAAGTTTGTGAAGAATAAAGAGTACACAAGAACAGAAAATAATTACATGGGAGGCAAGTGTGGAGTGATTGCATAACTTTATTATGTTTGTGTTTCGATCAAAATTTGTGTCGAAGCAAGTGTATGTATGTATCTAACACGAAGCAATTGTGGGGAAGACTACGTTTCGACCCTAGTAACATGATTGGATTTATTATGTTTGTAATGTCCAAACAATAGGTTGGTGATACCCTAGTCATAATGAATGAGTCTCTATATACGGTAAGAAAGTTAAATCTATAGTAGTTAAAGAGTATCATTTTCCAAAAAAAGATGAAGAGGAATTTCAACACGAAAGCCAATTATACGGAGTACAACTTTCAAATTCTTGTACATCGTTCTTAACAAATCACCTGCATGTGTTATCATGCAAAACAGGAGGTAGAACTATTTAGTATAAATATAAGGGTGTAGCATACATTCCCACCATATATATATATATAAGCTAGGGCAAGGCTCTCTTTGCTGCTATCAACGTTCTAGCGAGTAGTGACGATGACACCCCATAACACCACTGCTCCTCCACACGCCGCGGTTAATATGGAGATACCATTGAAGTGGTCAGCACAAACACCAGACGACAAGGCTAGTAAAGGCGTAGATGGTGTCAAGAACCATGAGGCGGTTGATGCAGCCTTGAGGGCAGTGGTGTGTGTAACTGGTTTGGCTGCCATCATTATTATTGTCACTTCTAAAGAAAGCAAGATGATACCCATCTCGCGAACCATAACAATACCCTTAGATGCGAATTGGAATCAGTCCCCAGCTTATATGTAAGTATTAAGAAGCAAAACTTTTGATAGTGTTTGATATATATGCTCATATGCATGAATCTTATGGAATGTGCCATTAATTTCGTCAACCTCTGGCCTCAAATGGAATCCATCTTGATTTAATGAACTATTTTTGCTTATGATGCAGATACTTTGTAGTAGCCTTCTCAGTGGCTTGCTTGTATAGCATGATCACCGGTGTTTCATCGGTGATAGCCATGAAGAAAACTGAAGGAGCCTCGACAAAGCTGCATTTTTATTTGCCGATACTAGATTCAGTAAGCATTGCTTGCACCCTACTAACTTACCGGCTAAGGGAAATACAGGGCATGGAGGTTTCAATATATATTAGTAGGGACGACAATTCCTGACACGACTCAAACTCCAACCCTAGCACACGAAAAAACATGTTATATGGGTCGACTAACACGACATAAACAAGTCAACTAGAACACTATCCTTTTAATAAATAAGTTTACCGGACATAACCCATGTAATAATTAAGTTCATATTTAGAATCTAGAGATAAAAATTTTAAAATTTAAACTTATATTAAGTACTTCTACAAGTGAAATTCACCTTCTCTTTCAAGAGCTCTTCAATTTGAACTATTTTATATTATTACTTCCAACACATGTTCTCTATTTCTTTTCATATAATTTTTCTAAACTCGAGCTAAATATATAAACCCGCATTTGTTAATTGAGAATGAAAGATAAAACAACAAAAACAATTATAAGAGCACTAATTAACAAAAGGTTTCATTCGAATAGGAGTAATTAATTGATTGTGTAAATTGTTACTAAGTCACTATGTACTATTCATGTTTGCATATACGTGGTCGACCCAAATACGAAAAATTAAAGTGGATTTGACACAACACGTATAAATATATAGGTCGGGTTAGGATTGAAGAATTCAACCTATCAACTGAGTCCCACCAACCCACCTCACCCTCAAACCAACACGATTCACGCCTTGCATGTATTTAATTAAGGGTCTAGCCATTGAGCGAATTCTTTTTATTGGTGGGTGATTAGACTAGAAGTGATATTTAATACTAATCCAAAAACTAGGCAATTCGTAGAAGGGGAAGTAAATTAATTCAAAAGTAAATTATTTTTAAATATAGTTTTACTTTTATTTAATAACTTTGGTTAATTTCTTTCCTATATTCTAATTTAAATTTTATTGACAATTGAGTTAGCACTCAAATTAAACTATCTTTTAGTTTTACAAGTATATAGAAATATTTTATTTTGAATACAATTCGTTTTTCAATAAAAATTTATAAAAACGTAATAATAAAAACTAGACAAAAATGTGTATTTTAATTTTAAAGATACTTTTAAATACTACAAGCGATTATTTTAAAAATCAAATTATACATTACATTAACGTATTAAAAAGAAAAAAAAAACCCTAATAATTAATACCCCCTCCAAACAAGCACTTTGTATTTTTTTTTTGCCATTGGTGTTTCCGTCTCTGAAGTACTCCCTCCCCTTCTAGGCAACATATATACAATTGGTAAATTAATATAAAGCATGAATTGTGACAAATTTAATAAATCAGTGACTAATAATATTTAAGTGTGTGGTGTATGTAGCTGATGTTGGGTATTGTATCTTCGGCACTAGGAGCAGAACTAGCGGTAGCATACATAGGACTCAGAGGGAATCCTCATTCATTCTGGAAGGAGATCTGCCATGCGTATGGGTCCTTTTGTCATCACTTAGCGGCGACTACTATTATGGCACTCGTATCCACTATCGCGCATCTACTACTCGTTTGGCTCTCGTATTACTCTCTTTGGAGGAAAATTCCAAGGCAATCGGACGGACTTCAATGAGTTTATGCTTTTGCTTTGTGCTAGTTTGAGTTTGAAATTTATAAAGATGATGAACTTATGTTATTGTTCAAATTAATATCTCCTAATAATGGTTAATTTAAGTTAATACCTAAGAAGAGGTAGAACTTTGGATTTGTTAATGTTTGAGTTTGGAGAAGTGTTTGTTAAAGTGGTAGTACGTTTTTATTTATTTATTTATCAAGGATGTGCCATTCATACATCAAAATTTATAGAAAAGAGTCGATCTGCCCAAACGCTGGTGTTAAGTTTTCACCTTTGGCTTTGGTTAATCAAATTAAGATTTTCTATTAATTATGATAAGATAATAGTATGTAAATAAATATCAGGTAGTTTATACTCACATGAAAGGTATAAACTTTTTGTGAAAGTTTTCATTTGGTTTTGATAAATCATGTTAAGGAATTTGGGACTTTTGCATGCAATCAAAAAGAAGTTACTCAAGGCGACAACATGTTCACATTGTTGGTTAAAAAAGATGGCATAACATTGGGGTGAGATTTGGTGATTGCTTATGATAAGTGGGTACGACAAAATAGGAGAACTCAACCCAAAAACTAGTCAGATGAGCGAGAGAATTCATTTGACCTATAAACCCACATCAGTTGCCCATATAACCGATGTAAAACAAGTTTTATATCAGTTCATAACAAAACAATGGTTTATGCTATAAAATAAGTGTCACAATTATGTTAGGAATAGCTGCTTCCTATGCATTTGCGACACATATGACTAAATTTCCTAGTTTTCTAATACAAGTGCAGCCGAATAACAAGCTAATAATAGAGGCAAATATAAACAATCACCTGAACAGTTATCCGCCAGTAATAAATTAAAAAGTAGAGTTGTGTCGCAACGCCCTTTCAGTTGATTGAGGTTATTTGGAAAAAGTAGGAAAAAACAATAAAGACATTTAAAAAGAACATCCAGGTGAAATTTTTTATGTTAATTCTCATATATATACACATACAGCAAATAATTGATGCCAGAAATTTAGAATAAAAAATGAATTTATTTTTTGTTGTTCTAAAAAGTACATTCAATGCTCTATTATTTTCAAGTTTTTAACTTTACCCTTTTTCTCTCTATTTATATTAGTGATCTATTTTTTGTTGTTCTAAAAAGTACATTCAATGCTCTATTATTTTCAAGTTTTTAACTTTACCCTTTTTCTCTCTATTTATATTAGTGATCTTTTCAATGGTTTCTAAGCTACTTTTAAATCTATTTAACATGTTTATTAATCTTTTTAACGGTTTTTAATCTACTTTTAAATTTATCTTACATGCTTAATTACTAGTTGTAGATTTGAATCTGAATCCAACTATTTGAAAGTAGCTATTTTCATTTTGGTATAATATGTTTTATTTCTTGTCGGTATAAAGTAAAATATGTTAAAAGGCAAATTACATGCATATTATAGAGAACAATTTGTACTCTTTTATTTACAAGTTTCTAACTTTTACTTTTTTTTTCTTGTATTTTTACTTAACTTTCATTTTCAAAACAAGTCAATATTTATGTGCCGACGTTTTGATATGCACATCCAATTAACACACTTCTCATGTGATGGGTTGGCACATATAATATATAATATACATAATGTATTAATGTGCTACGCAACACTGATTAGTAATCAAATTGGGTGTTCATTAAATATATTATTAGATTGACTTAACTTGGTTTGTTTCTGCTTCGCCCACATTTAAAGACCAAAGCCAGTGGCCATGCTTAAATCTAATGCCTAGTGACTAATCTTAAAATTAGTGACTATAAAATATTTAAACAATGTAATATATGTTATATTTTAAGTAACTTTCTAGATGATGTTTCTTAATTGTAACATTGAAGCGTAGAGAATCTAAAATCAACAACCGGGATAATTTGAGAGTCGTGCAACACACTTTCAGATCGAAATTATTCGGTGGTTCACCTGCGCAAATTAAACAGATATAACTCAGATGTGAATCAAGAATAAGTATGGATTTGTGTGAGATTATTGTAAAAGAATTAACCAATTCTACACCGTAGATTACTGATGCCGGCCCAAGTGTAGACGACCGGGCCCTACTGTTTTTGGATGCTCAAGACCGCGCTGCACGAAAATGGGCCTAACCTGGGCTGTGAACCTCTGTTCTGACGTGTTACCAGTCAAAACGACCGCGGAAATGAGGGCCCCGTTAATTTTCTGAAATAAGACCTCTAAGTGGGTTTTTGGGACACTTTTATGTTTTTTTCTAGTTTTTTTTGTTTGTTTTGGGCTTTTGTTTGGCACATGGTTGTTTGTTTTAGGCCAATCCGAATTTTGTTTGCTTATGTAAGTTATGTTCTTGTAATGTGAGAAGACATTTGATCATTATTGAAACTAAAGTTTTAGTCTTTTTAAATTCGTGACTCTTGGGTCGAATTTGGGGGTTTGGGTGAAGATCATCACGAGTATTCGCAGAATCAACGTGCTTGACTTCGATTTTGTTTCGTGCGCTGCATCAATTACACACAATCAAGTACGAAAACACAATCAATCAACACAAGATTCAAATGATTTTACTATGAACACGATTACAACGAAGAACACTTGCAGAATTGACTTAGGGAATGTCAAATTCATAACTATCTAATGAGTGTACTAACGAACTATTAATACTCAACACATATACAACAGTAAACCTTCAACTATGACACAATGACATAAGTGGTCCCTGAACTACTAATTCACAATCTCCACCTTAGTTCAAGACCAACTTATTACCAATACTTAACAAATCCAAACATCTCTTAAACTTGAAACCCGACACAACTTTGGTTAAAGCATCCGCAACATTATCATCTGTATCAACTCTTTCAACATTTACTTCTTGTGATTGAATGACTTCTCGAATGAAATGCAATCTAACATTAGTATGTTTTGTTCTCTCATGATACACCTGATTCTTTGAAAGGCATACTGCACCCTGATTATCACACAACACCATAGTATTTAGCAACATCACACCTATCTCAGAAATAAACCCCTTTAACCATAATGCTTCCTTTACTACTTCAGTGAGAGCTATGTATTCAACCTCTGTAGTTGACAATGCAACTACATGCTGAAATGAAGACTTCCAGCTAACCACACCATCATACACTTTAAATGCATAACCAGTGGTAAACCGACCTTTATCCAGGTCTTTAGCAAAATCAGCATCCACATAGCCCACCACTTCACAACTAGAGCTTTGACAACTACCAAACACAAGCCTAACATGTCTAGTTCTATTCAGATACCTTAAAATCCATTTCACAGCCTCCCAATGAAGCTTATCCGGATTTGATAAGAATCTACTAACTACACTTACAACATAGGCTATATCTGGCCTAGTGCACACCATTAAATACATCAAACTACCAACAGCATTAGCATATGGTATCCTCTGCATGCTTTCTATCTCACTTGATAACACAGTGAGTCTTTAGATGAAAGCTTAAAATGCTGACCTAGAGGAGTACTAACTAACTTGCAGTTAGACATTGAAAAATTGGTAAGCACCTTTTTAATATATGCAGTTTGAGTAAGATAAAGCTTGTGATTCATAAGATCTCTAGAGATTTCCATGCCTAGGATCTTCTTAGCTATTCCCAAATCTTTCATCTCAAATTCACCATTCAACAGCTCCTTAGTGGCATCTATCTCTGTCTGATCTTTACAGCATAATAGCATATCATCAACATAGAGAAGTAGATAGACATAATCCACTGTATTGTACCTTTTATAGTACACACAGCTATCATAACTACTTCTCTGAAACTGCTTACCGACCATGAACTCATCAAACCTCCTATACCACCATCTAGGAGATTCCTTTAACCCATAGAGGGACCTTTTAAGCAAACAAACTTTCTCATCATTCTTAGAATCAATAAAACCAGCAGGCTGCCTCATATAAATCTCTTCATCCAAACTTCCATGTAAAAAAGCAGTCTTGACATCAAGCTGTTCAAGCTTCATGTCATTAGCAGCCACCATTGACAAGATTACTCTAATGGATAAGTGTTTGACCACAGAGGAAAAGATCTCACTGTAATCAATATCTTCTCTTTGTGTAAACCCTTTATCCACTAGTCTGGCTTTGAAACTTGGTGGGTCAGATGCAGTAACTCCTTTTACTTTATACAACCACTTACAATCCACTAATTTTTTCCCTGCTGGCTTATCAACCAATACCCAGGTTTGATTCTTGTTTAGTGATTCCATCTCATCAACTATAGCTTGTAACATCCCGTTTTATAAATGAAAATAATATATTTTGTGAAATATATATATATATATATATATATATATATATATTATCATTGTTAAACGAATAAGTTTTGGATCGTATTGTTATTGAAATAAGTCACGTTTAATCGAGTGTTGATTTTGTATAATAATAATAATAATAATAATAATAATAATAATAATAATAATAAAAATAATAATAATAAGATTTGGTGGCATGCTGCCACGTTTTTGTTTGGTGTTGAACAAAAATAATAATAAAATAAATTTTACTCATATCTTTATAATTAAGGAATCAAAAGGCGGTGATTAATAAATTAATATAAAACTTCATTATGAAGAATATAAGTCCGTTAGTATGTATGCATATATATTGGTATTCTCTCAGTGTTACAACAACAAAAAAAATCAAAGTAGTAATCACACAGAGAGTTATACGAGTAGATTTAGGGATCAAATTCTGAGTAAAGGAAAATAAGAGTTATAATTAATTTTGAAAACGGTTTCGAGCAAGTTATTTTCTACACTTAAGTCACTAATAACAGGAGGTAAGTACACTGACCCGTAACTAATTTATGTTATATGTTTAACTACATGATATATGATGTTTATATTATGAGTTTGTATGTATTATGTGGAGATGAAACGTGTTCAATTACATGTGATTTGAATTTATTTATTTTGATAAACAT
>BJCN01012383.1:5341-16135 GCA_018326445.1 Flaveria brownii | reverse complement strand
TGAAGACATCAGCTGATGACAACTACTGAAGTCATCAGCTGATGAAACATCTGAAGTTCAAAGTCTGAAGACCAAGTGCTGAAGCTTCAGAGTTTGTCACAACAGCTGAAGAAGTTGTCTTCAGTTGTTGTGATGGTTTTACATTTCAGTAGTTTGTAATTTTCCTTTCAGTAGTTTGTAAAACGACTGAAGAGTTTGTTCTTCAGTCGTTCTAGCTTTCAGTAGTTTCTTTTCTTATCAGTCATTTGTAATAAGTATTAACACTTATCATTTTGTAAGAAGATGTCAGTTGTTTGACATCTTCAGTAGTTTAGGTGTTTTCAGTAGTTTGTTAGAATTCGGGCCATGATGGGGGAAAAGCTTGACAGGATCTAGAATCAGTGAAAGATAATAATAAGGTATGAAACAAACGATAATAATAAAGTACAAAACCAATGGTAATGATAAAGTATGAAACGAACGATGAACATAAAGTACGAAATGAACGAAAGGATAAAGTACGAACGAATGAATACGTGTGATAATTAATGAACATGTGCGAAAGTATTTTAAGGAAAAGAGTACTTTTATGTACAAAACGTATAAAGTATTTTGATACATTAAAACTAAAACTCACTCAGCAATGCTGACTTTTATGCATTTTCAGTTGGCGGGTAATGGTTGTTGAGGATGGCACGTACGGAGGCTACTTGGCAGGGCAAGACTGGCATCCATTCACGCATATTATTATTGTTGTTTTGTAATGCAATCAAAGAATGTTGTCTTTTGTAGTTTAACGATGTTGTATTGCATAACAACAGTAATTATCAATAAAATGATTTTTTGTCAATAACTTCTGCTGTAATGTTTTATGAAATGTATAGTATTATGTATGTTTAGTGCTATGAATGACCAACTGTGAGGTCTCCGGGAATGGGGCCTTATAGATTTATTAACTGGAATGCCAAAGAAAGAGTTTATAAGTGATGATCACTGTGTTGCATGCCTGAAAGGGAAACAACATTTGGTGTCTCACAAGTCAAAGGAAAAGAACTCTATCACTATTCCCTACACTTATTACACATGGATCTCTTTGGGCCCACCAGTGTAATGAGTCTAGGAAGGAACTCATACTGTTTAGTGATCATAGATGATTTCATAAGATTCACTTGGGTTTTCTTTCTTATAACTAAGAATGAGACTCCTGAGATCTTAAGAAACTTCATTCTGAAAATTAAGAACCAAAGTGATCAAAAGGTCAAGATCATAAGATGTGAGCAAGGAACTGAATTCAAGAACCAAATCCTTAATATTTTGTGATTAAAATGGTATTACAAGATAACATAGTGCTCCCAGGACTCCTCAGCAAAACGATGTTCCTGAGAGGAGAAACAGGACACTTATTGAAGCTGTAAGAACCATATTGTCTAACTATAAGCTACCCATCACCTTCTGGGAAGAGACGGTTAACTTTGTCTGCTATGTGCATAATAGAGTTTTAGTAGTTAAGACTTATGGTAAGGATCCTTATAAATTATCACACAAAAGAAGACCTTTCACTTGTTTTCTCAGATTATTTGGACGTCCCTGCACCATCTTGAATACTAAAGATCAAATAGCCAAGTTTGGTAAGAAATCAGATGATGAACAATTTATTGGATACTCTTCATAAGTTAAGGCTTATAGAGTATACAATCTCAGAACTAACGTAATTGAAGAATCAGTCAATGTGATCTTCAATGAGCACACTCCCTGTGTGAAAGGTTTTGCTCCTGATTGGCTATTTGATCTTGATTTAGTAACTAACTGTTTTAACAAATCTTATGAAGATGTTTTAGGATCTACAGGTAATACATCAATAGAATATCATGGCCCAAGATTTGAGCTGAGAAGACGAAGCCAGAATACTACTTCAGCTCTAGTTGTAACTAACCTTGCAAGTGAAGTTCCTATCAGCATAACAATGATAAATCAAGCTGATACATTTGAAGTGCCTGAAAATTCCAGCTCAAAGGCACAAAATACAAATGAAGGAAATTCAAATGTAGGAGGACATGGTGGTGGTGACAGTGGTCAAGAATTTCTTGATGTTGACAACCACTCCATTGAAGACAACATCAATGATGTCATACACTCATTGGATCAAGCTTGTCTTGATAAATGTGCTGATGTGGTGGGAGACACTTTATTGTCTGATCTAAACTTCTCAAATTTAGATCTGTTTAATCAACTTGTTATGATCCCTCAAATTAGGATCCACAAGTCACACCCCACCACAAACATCGTTAGAGATGTTAAAAAGGGAGTGAGAACAAGAGGACAAACCCATGATAAAAATGTTTGTCTATACTCTTGCTTCTTGTCCTAGATAGAGCCAAAGAAAGTTGATGAGGCTTTGAAGGATTGAAGCAATGTAAGAGGAACTGCTTTAATTAAAAAGACAAAAGGTTTGGAGCCTGTGCCCTCTTCCTCAAGGGAAGACTATCATAGGTACCAAATGGGTGTTTAGGAATAAGAAAGATGATAGAGGACTTGTCATCAAGAACAAGGCAAGACTAGTTGTTCAAGGGTACACACAAGAAGAAGGAATTAATTACACTAATTTCTTTGCTCCTGTAGAAAGAATTGAAGCTGTTAGGATATTCCTGGTGTTTACTGCATCCAAGGACTTCAAGGTCTACCAACTTGATGTCAAGTGTGCATTTTATATGGGGTGATTAATGAAGAGGTGTATATCAAACAACCTCCTTGCTTTGCAGACCCAGATCATCCTGATTATGTCTGCAAGCTTGATAAAGCTATTTATGGGCTGCACCAAGTTCCAAGGAAGTGGTATGAAACACTTTCTCAGTATCTCTGTCAGCATGGCAACAAGAGAGATACTATAGATGGAACTCTCATCATTAAAGGAACAGGGAATGACTCGATGCTGGTTCAAGTATATGTAGATGACATTATCTTTGGGTCAACTAATCTAAAGCTCTGCAAAGACTTTGAGAAGCTAAAGAAGAATAGATTTGAAATAGGTGCCATGGGGGAACTCAATTTCTTTCTAGGAATTCAAGTGAAGCAAGTTGACAATGGCATCTTTATAAGTCAGTCAAAGTATGTACAAGACATACTTACAAGATTCAACATGACTGAATGTAAGGTTACAAAGACACCCATAGCCAGAAACCACTCCCTTGGACCTGATCTTGAGAGGGAGTGTGTAGATGAACATCTTTACAGGGCTATGATTCGGTCTTTTATGTATCTCACAGCCAGGAGGCCTGATATCATGTTTGCTACATGCATATGTGCAAGATATCAAGCTAACCCCAAGATGTCACACCTGGTTGATGTCAAAAGAATTCTTAGATATCTCAAAGGTGCCCCTAAGCTAGGCCTTTGGTTTCCAAGAAATTTTGACTTTATTCTATATGCGTATACAGATAGTGACTATGGTGGCTACAACATGACTGCAAAGTCCACATCTGGGCGATATTAATTCCTTGGTAGAAGGATAGCCTCATGGAAATGCAAGAAACAATCCTGTGTATCTGCATCAACTGCTGAAGCGGAATACATTGCTACTGCAAGCTGCTGTGCACAAGTGCTTTGGATTCAGAAACAGATGCTAGACTATGGATACAACTTCAAAGAGACTCCCACCCCTATTCACATAGACAACAACAGTTCTATCTCAATCATAGAGAATACTTTATAGCACTCAAGGAAAAAGCACATTAATATCATGTATCATCTAATTAGAGATAATCATGAAAAAGGATTAATAAAACTAATCAAGATTAACACAAATGAACAATATGCTAATCTGTTCACAAAGACTTTTGATAAACAGAGATTTAAATATCTTATATCAGCTATTAGGATGATTAATGTTGAATAGTTTATCTTAAAACTTAATCTATATTATTTCTAAAAGGAATTGTGTGTCCTAAGTTGTCTAGACAATCACCTACATAAGGCAAGTTTATCTTGGGAGAAAATCTTTTTCAAATGATACTCCTTAGCATTTTGAAAATTATCAAGTATATTTTCTTTCGGAAGATATTAATATTGCGTTCGAAAGAATTTTAAGTCTTCAAATCACATAACTATTTAAAGAAATTTACCTTCGGAAGAAATGCTTACATTTCTTCTGAAGCCAAAATATGCTTCTAAATATTTATCTGCATTTGAGGCATAAATTTCTTCTGAAAGCAATTATGTCTCGGAAGATTTATTCTCTTTAAGAATAAAACTTTTAAGTATTAATATCTTCCGAAACCAAATACTCTTCGGAAGAGAAAATACTTCAAGTATTTTTTTTCTTCCGAAGCCGTTTCTCATTAAGCTAAGGAATATCTTCCGAAGTCAAAATTTGGCTTCCAAAGTTTCTCACAAAGCTTCCAAAGATAAATTACCTACGGAAGAGTTTCAACTTCCAAGAAAACTACCTTTTTGGTTACTTTCTCAGAGGTTGGACTGACATTCGGACTTTAAAGTTTATTCTTTTGCGTTAACTTTGTCTCAAGTCTATTTCATATAAATATATCCAACGGGTCCCCCCCTCTTTCACTATCTTCTTCATCTGCAAAGTCTCTAAACCTAAATTTCCACTCACCTCCTTTGTTCTTATTTTCCTACACCTCAAAGCTACCTCAAATGGCCAATCTTGACCATAGAAGCCAACCAGATTTTTCCATGCAGCTTCACAGGTAACACAATCAGGTTGCTCTATTAATGTCTAAGAAAGATTCAAGTTTCTTAGAGGTTTGCTGCTTTCTTTCTCTATCTAACTACTTCACCTCCCTTACTATTGATCCTCCACTCTATGAGGATCAACTTTTGGACTTTTGGAGGACCAGCTCAGCGGTCACCATGAATGGGGAGAAGGCATTGTCTGCTGTAAGGGAGGACAATCTTTATTACTCTAGCTTCCATCAACTCTCTTCTACAGCTGCATGATGCAGAAGGTGAATTGTCCTTCCCAAAATCTGCTGTAAACCACTCATTTGAGCAGATGAGCTATGATGGTGACTTCTTAGTCAGAACCTTCAAGAAAGAGAAGGTTTCGTCTTAATGGAAGTACCTCCTCCATGTCATTATTCATAGCTTGTCTAACAAGCATGGAGGTTGGGACCAAATTCAAGAAGACCTCACTTTCATAGTCCATTGGATGGTTTATGGGGTCAAGTTCACGTATTCATAATTTGTGTACAATAATTTACTTACAAACTTGGACTCCTTAGAATATTATATGTTCCCTAGATATGTCTAGCACATTCCTAACTGTGAACTGGGCTCACAGTTAAGGGGAACAGGTAATATTCTAAAATTAGGATAGAAGAAGCTCGGCATCTTCAAGACTATAAGAAAGCCAATTGTTGGCTTCTCAAGGGTAGAAACAGCCCTGGTCCTAAAAATGTTAGAGCTCATTGCTCAAGGTGACAACCTAGCTGTACCAGCTAGAGTTGAACCCACACATTAAACTTCAACACAATACACACAGCCACAAATAAGCATCACCTACCAAAGAAAATCCAAACGAACCCCTACAAAAGTTATTCAACTTGTGCAGGCCCCATATCACCACCCATACATGAGGAAGTGGATGCTGGAGCTCCCACTTCTCCTGAGGAGCAAACCACTCCCATCTCATAAATGACCAGTCATCAAGTTCCTCATGCTCAGACTGAAGAGCTCATAACCTAAGAAGCCTTAAGCCTTCACTCAGAGTCTCAACACTCTAGTGAACAACCTTCAGGGAAAGTTACCATCCCCAGCCTCTAGATCTAAACCAGCCAATTCCCATCCTTGAATTTGATGATGATGAGGATATGGCACTCAGTGACTATCATGAATCTCTCTTCTCTTTCCCTGTCGAAAGAGAGATGAGTACTCCTATGTCACCCATATCTAGCCTACATCATCCACCCCTAACTGAGGTAGATCTTCCTGAACCTATTCAAGAGATTCATATGGAAGAGGCTCTCACTTCTGCAAGTGATTACAACATTATGACCTCAATCATGACAACCCAGCCCATTGACACTTCAACTAAAGTTGTCAATGAACAGGGCAAATCCAACAGCCAAGAACAACAAGCTAGTGATAAGGAAGAAGAATTAGGTCCAATTCTCTTATCCCTCAGTGATTCTTCTACTGAAGTTGAGGGTAATCTCATACTAAAGGTGCAAAAACTGACAAAGACATGCACCTATTTAATCTCCAAGGTTAGTCACTTGGAATCAAGTGACTACCTTGCAAAGAACGGTCAATGATCAGCAACTTGAGATTTCTGATCTCAAGGAACAACTAGCTATAAGACCCTTCAGGAGGACTCAACCAGGAACACAAGAACCTGAGGATGTGATAAACTTAACCTCCAGCTCACTTATGCAAGTGGGTGATGCTACCAAACAAGGGGAAAAAGTTGTCACAATGAAAGAAGCTAGGAGTCCTTCTTAGAGTATGGACACTGTGGATTCACCACCCTCACTTGCAATTTTCCACACTCAGCAACCTCCTCAAATTCATACCAAAATAGACTCTCTTATACAGTGTCTATTTGAGGAGGGTATGCTAAAGGCAATTTTATCCCCACCCTATGGAGCTGCAAATGAAATACATAGGTGGAGGTATAATGCTGATAGAAGAGCCCTAGTACTGCATAGATTTTAAGGACAATCAGAGGTCTTTAACTTTCAAACCTTGAACTTATATGACAGTCTCTCTTTAGTCAATATGCACTTGTCAACCAAACTCAACATAGGTAGGCTGACATATTGGCTGAGAGAATTGAAGACAGGATTGTTGAAGAGTTAAGGTATAGAAGAAGGCAAATACAAACAGGCATCATTGGTCAACTGGATGTTAAGGTGGAACCCAAGATTAGCTTCAAATGGGAAACCTTGACTGAAGCCCCAGTGACAGATCAGTGAGCTTGTCACAAAAACAACTACTTCAACATCGTTTACCCTCAGTAAGGCACCAATTGGTGAAGGTGCTTCATAACCTCTCTCTGGCGAGAGCTTGACTTCTAAACCAAGCAATGAAGGTCAAAGCTCTCTCCACCGTGAGTCACCAAGGCCTGTAAGTGACAAAGGAAAGAGGAAAATGACCTCTAAGGATATTAAAGAGGAGGAAAGCGAGAGGAAGAGGAAGCTAGGGGGAAAGATTTCTACTGGTTTCTCAGGTTTCATGGAAGCTGCAATCAGGGTATCCCCCAGGCCAAACACTCAAGATGATGTGTTGAGGGATGCCAAATTGAACTATTTAGGAACCAGGAACTACAACATTGATAAACTCATCTCTCTTCCTTAGAAGAGCTAAATGAACTGGTAGACTTAGAGCTGATAAATGAGAAGAAGGAGGCAGAGGATGCAGAATTGCTCCTCAAAGTTAAAGAAGAAAGATGGCAAAAAGGTTGTACAACCATGCTCCCACTCTCTCCCTAATTCGTGAATGCCCTAAGAGAGAGGCTGTGGTAACTAAACAACCTCAAGTAGACAAGGAGGCTGACAGACAAAACATGATTAACTACCTGAGTGCCACAGGCTTCTATCAGGCATCTGCTCTTCTTCCCCTCTCATATGAATATGTTGAATATGAATATCTTAAGCAGCTGGAACAATAGTTCATCAATGAACAAAACTCTTCTAAGAGAAAGATGAATGAAGAAGCTACAAAGTCAAGAGCCATCATGCAAAAGAGTCAAAAGAAGTCTGCTCACAGGCAGAGGATGATGAGCTTCTTGAAGCTGTATGGATTCTCCAGAAGGAGGCTTGGTCCAATGTCTCTATCCACTATGGATGAGCACATTAGAGTGATCAAGCAGAATATTAAAAAGGGAGAGCTTGTGGACTTGCATTCTCCACCAAGCCAAGCTCCTCCTAAGGTAGATGTAAAGGTTAAACCAACACAGACAACACAACCTGTACATTCAACTGCATCTTAGCCAACCTCATCTTCTATTCCACAGCAAGGTTCTACTCCTCCTTCTAAAGCTATGAGGGAAGAAGACCCAACTGAGAGAGGCACAACAGAACAACCTGGTACTCAGACCAGCCCTCTCAGTTAAACATTCCAAAAAGGAAGAAAAGGATGGCCATGAAGATAGTATCTAAGAAGAAAAAGGCATCCACTTCCACACCTCAGGATGAGTCAGAGCATCTTGAGAAAGTGCAACAAGAGGCTGCTCAACCAACTCCTACTCAGGCACAGCCTCTTGTAGATAGAAGACCCATCTTGTCTTGGACCTTTGCTACTAATCCAGATAGATGGTATGTTATTAGAGATCAAGGTGGTCAAGATGTCTACTTTTGGAAAGACATGCTTGATCTACAAGGATTGCAATATATTATGACTAGGTCCGAGAATGATATTCTCTATTGATATGACTTCAACAAGGATTGAATATGATGATTGAGTCAATGATTAAATAGCGGAAATATAGAATCAAATTAAATGCTGAAATAATACTCATAAATGCTTTGTATATTGATTGGTGAGAAACAAGTTATAATGGGTGCTAGGATTTTCAATACAGTGAGTTAACAACCTTAGACCCTCGTAACTTTAGTACTAGGTATCTTACAAAATGAAAAACTTACATATTATGGATATCCTGTTCTATTTATAGGCTGACATAAAGCCTGTACAAAATGACTAAACTACCCTGATAACTATCACAATACTAGTCTAAGTACAAAAGGCGTCATCAGTATTTGTGTTTGACCATCCGCATTAACTAATGCAGATGCCTTGAACTTCATCAACATTTCTTCTTTCTTCAGCATTATGGTCATCCGTATTGATAAATGTGGATGAACAAACACTTGTCCTCATTTCTTATGTGCATCCGCATTAGTTAATACGAAAGAATAAATACTTGACAGCATTTGTTCAGACTGTCCATATTTGTTAATGCGGATGAACCAATACTTATCAGCATTTGTTCATTGGTCATCCGCATTGACAAATACGGATAGCCAGCACTTAGTCTTTTTTCTTCAAAGGCATATCTTCTTGTACTTGGGGGATTTCACCAGCAAAACAACCATCAACCACCTTTTGAATTGGCATGTATGACCCTTTTAGAGCCCAACATATTAGGATGTGAGCTATGGCATGTGATAGTCACTAGTCAAAAGGCAACTATATATTGATTTTGTTGTCTTTAAATGTTTTAACTGGCTTTCCAAGTATAGCCGGTTGTAGGATGTAGTGTAAAGTATCTCAGGGTCTTGTATTTTATTTAACATATGCATTGTAACTCTTGTAAAAGAACTTGCATTAAGATTAATATACATCAATTCTTGAAAACCATTTATATTATTCTTGAGCTCTGTCTCATTGTTTACTTGTGTTCTTTGCATGTTGTTCTTAAATCTGGTTTTATATTTGAAATGTGAAGTGTTCTAACACTCTCCTCATTATGAGACTGATTGTATTGATCATCCCTTAACCGGTTCTGCACTTGACACAACAGTTAAGGGTTTATTGTCCGATGGTATCTGATATGTAAAGTTGAGAATTCAAGTCTTACAATGAAGAACAATATAAATTTATAAGTAGACTAAATATGTGTATGTGTTTGACATTTCAAAGTTAATAAATAAAAAACTTGCCATATTAAATTGGAAATTGAAATTGGTGAAATGTCACATATCTTGCTTAGTTGGCTAGGACCATTATTTCAATAACTTTACAGGTTTCTTTTAAACGGTGAAATTTTATACTGTAAAAGGAATTGCCCGATTAACAAGTTAATATGTCTTTAGCAAACTATGTTTTCAATACAAAACCTAATGTGTAACTAACCATTTGTGAATCATCCGGAGGAAAATTTGTTTACTTTTATTTACTTAAAACAAAATTAAATCACAAACAAGATTTTTGTGCAATTAACTAAACAAAGAAAAACATAAATAAATGTCTTGTTTGCACGCATAGATTCAAAAACATTTGTGGATTTTTTATTGAGGATCATTTATGCTATTTTTATTTGTGCCTGGTTATGTTTATTGATAACAAATGTTTATTTGCTACATTCGTTTATATTTATTTATAGCATTTGGTTATGTTTATTGATTTTTAAAAACTATATAAAACAAAACTGCTTTGAATTTCATCCTTATGCGCTCTATTATTTAATAAGGGGACCATGATATAAAACATATTTGAAATCATAACTTTTAGATTTTAGACGCTTTTATGTAAAAGTTTACGATTTAGTTTGTGTTAATTTATGTATCTGCTTATGCGTCATTTTATGTTCATCCGTTACTTTACGCACGCAAATGGACATAAAAATTTTTTTTAAGTAACATAAAAAAAATTAATGTATTCATTCAACTATTCATTCAACTTGCTGGGTATGTTTGTTTTCCATCGATACACTCTACTTTGAACACCAAATAAGACTTATTCAAAAACGACTATCCCACACCAAGAATCTTCCCTTCCTCGTGCTAATCTAGTCACATGCATCTATCTATTTCCGGCTTAGCCTACCGTCTGTGGGCTTCTACCCCCTTGGGTCGAATTGATCATGCTTCTTCTCTACCGGCTTCTGAAACAAGTCGGAATTGATCATGCTTCTTCTCAAGTTGATCAATCGAGCTTAATTCCATCCAGCCTCTCCTTGGCTCACTTCACTACCTCTACAGGAAAGAGTTCTAGCAAAAGACGAAGAAGACTATCGGATGCACTTGATTTTCTAACTGCAATAAACAAAATGGTACCCTAAGTTAATAACAATTTACAATATATTATCAAACAAGACAAATATCTCATATAATATATGATTTTTTCAACTAATAATAA
>BJCN01012296.1:950-11010 GCA_018326445.1 Flaveria brownii | reverse complement strand
TCCGGCCGACCCGTACCACGAAACGAATAGACCCATGAAGAGGGCGAACCCGACCCCTGTGGCGATCAATCGGGAGTAATACTAGACGAAGTCGCCGGAGGCCCATGAGAAAGGGGAGGAGGTGGAGAGAGATTGGAACTCGTTGATGGGGTTGTTGGTCCGGTGACACCGGGCAGTCGGGTTCTAGTGGGGTTCGACTGCTGAAGGAGGTGGTTAAATGGGTGTGGTGGTGGTGGTGGTGATGAAGAAGGAGTTTTGAAGGGTTGATTGTGGGTGGGAATAGGGAGGTGGTGATGGGTGGCATCATTTGCAGAGGGTGAGAAATTAAAGGGTAGAATGAGAAGGTGGAGAAGTGGATAGAAGACTTGTGAAGAAAATGGTCTATCTCTGTTTGATGTAGACATCAGGAAGATTTTTTTAATGAAAAGTCTTTTAAAAATCAAACAGTCCGTCCTCTCAAAACGTCTTTTCGCGTCTGCGTACGCGCAGATAAAGAGATGGGGAAGAACTTTTTGGAAAAAACAAACGCTACCTAAAACTCTAAAAGATGAATCAATGAATTTAATTGGAAAATATGTTGTGTTTGTTTTGAGAGTTTGGTTTGAAAGTATTATAGGATGTTTGGTTTCAGATGATGGTTTAAAAAAGCCAAGTTTTAAGAGATGTGGACATTTTCTTCTTTCTCATCAATTTCATGAACCCATATCAAAATTTTTCTTTTTATCATCTTATATAGTCATATATTTAAATATTCATATGCAACTTTATAAAACAAATATATTTTAAATATTCATACTTATTTTCTTACATTAAGTTATTTGAAAATTAGATTTTTCTGGTGTTGGGATTGTTGAAGTCAAAATTTTTATCTATAATTATTTTACTAATGTTCTCATTTGACTAATTAGATTGAGTTTTTGTGCCTTATGATTAAGATTGAGATTTTGTTATATTTTGTTTTTTTTATTTTTATTCTTGTAATTTTATTAAAATGGAACATTTTTCAAATTTGTCTAATTTAATAAAATTTACCACATCCAATTCTTCATATATATATTTGTTCAGTTAAATAATGTTTTTTTATTCTTTTCAAATTTTTTTTACTACCACTCACATTCACACATAAAGAAAAATGATATGAAGTATGAATAATGGGTTTTGCTTAAACATGAGAGGCTACTTTGCTTTCTTTTAAAAGTATGAGGATGAAATATAAAAATGAGAACACGATAAACTAATTTAATAAATGATTTTATTAGAATTTAAAAGTATATTAGAATTTTTATCTTTATCATTATAATTTAATTAAAATTGATCATTATCTTTAAATTTAAAAATATTTTAAATGTTTTTTTATCCTTTTAAGCTCGTATCTTGTCATTTTGTTTTTAATGCAGTTTGTCACGATGATAAGAAAAAAAGTTAACGTGGTAAAAAAATATATGGCATTATGGTTTTTGTGGAAAGCTTGGAACAATAAAGTTTTCAAGATCATGATCTCGTAGTCCAGAACCTTTGAGGATATCAAGTCACAGCTAATGGGTTTGATCATAAATCTCCATCGATATCATGTGATTAAAATCTAATTTGTTTTATAAAAATGACACTTTTACTTAATCTTGTTATGTTTTGGTTAATTACTCTTGTTAATCGTGTCATGTCTGATGTATTTAGTACACACAACACATTTTGTTAGCCTTGGATCTTTAGATCTTTATCAATTTTAATTGTGTGAGTTGCTTTTGTTCTCTTTCATATGAACATACTCAAAGCACTCTCTTTTTGTTTCTTTTTTCTAAGTTTTTGTTTCTAAGTTTCTTTTATAAAGTTTAAATAAAAGTAGAATACAAACTATAAAAGAAGATGCCAACTTCATTTTTTCCTTATCCTCGTCTCTCTACCTTGCTCCATCCAGGGCCGGCTCAACATATTTTGGGGCCCCAATCGAACTAAAAAAATGAGGCCCTTTTAAAAATTACAATCTAAACAAAAACAATCTAATTAAATTGTTTTGAACAAAAGCAATAAATTAAAGAAAATTTTGTATACCAACTTAAGTCCTTGATAGTTGATTTCTTTTAATAAAAAAGTCTATATGAAGTCAATCAAATCAATCAGAGAAAAAGGAACTTAGGGATGGTCGTTTGCTTTGTGAATTGTGTAACCGTATTTCTGCAATAACCTATCAAATCATCAAAAATTTCATTGGTACTCAACTATCAAGTCTTATTCCTGCTTTAAAGTTACATTGAACCATATAATACCAAAACTCAATATAATATTTTTTATAAATGGGGACCCTTATTTTTTTTGGACACTAAGCTTATTGCATCACAACTTACTTTATAGAGCCGGTCCTGACTCCATCAATAAATACTGTCTCAATGAGAAAACATCCACTTCACCGCGTTTTATGATATCGTTACAATTACGACATAATAAAATATGAAGTGATTTCTCCCTCAACACCATTGCCTTTAGCCTGAGATGTGCTTTGTAAACCTAAAACTTAGACATGATCATAGAAAACAAATCATTTAAATGACAACCCTTTTCTTCTTTTTGTTTCAATTTTTTTATTCCAATAAAGAAAATAACAAAGTTGAAGACTTTAAAAACTAAACTTCCGATAATAATAATAAAACAATTAACAAACACAAACCGCTGATAAACCGATTGTCGTCTCTCTCACAAAACCCCCAAATCAGTAATGGAGAACTTCAGCCCTCTGATCACACGTTTCCGTACGAAACTAAAGCTAACATCGGTCCTATGGCTCCAAGGTTTCCGAGAAGCTTGTTGTCTTCACAGAGTTGTCGTATACTGCCTCAGGTTCGCTTCAAGTTTCGCACTTTTTTATCTTCAATTTCAACTCCTTGTTATTTGATTTTGCTCTGTTTGCTTCTGAAGGTCGAAGCAGTTGATGATCCGTACGGGACAGTGCTTTCTGTTGAACGGTTTCATCTTTTTAGGAAGGTGATTTATGCTTTTAAGTTGATATTGTAAGATTGGGTATTTGAAGATCGTGAATTGCTTTTGAACTTCAATTGAATAGGGGTAGTTGTTTCTGTAGTTTGAATGGATTACTACATCTGACTATAAGAATGTATGTATTTTGGATTAGAAACTAGGGGAATCTTTTGTCATATTTGAATTCAGATAGATAGTAGTTATGAATCCCTGAAATCAAAAGTGCACTTGTTTTTGGGGATTATACCTTAATTCTGAAGCTATTTAAACTTAAAGTACGCATCTTTGGGTGAGTACGCATCACTAACGAATCATCTCTGGTGAAAGATTTAATCATGAATGGAGCTATGTTCGCTTCCGATTAAACTTTGCCCGAGTTTGCACTTTCCATGCAATCCTTTATCCTTGATTGGAAATGTTGGAAAATCACCATAATGGTTAGCATTTAAATACGTAGTCAGTTTGTTAAATAGAAAGCGGATTAAATATATCGCCTTTGAGGTTTTGAAATACAACAAGGTTCCTATTTGCCAGTAGTGGCACTCCTATGCATAAAAAGGTTTATAATGTCTTTGATATATATCTTTGCTGTTACTAATATGCAATCCCATTTGATCATCTGCTGTGCGGGGTGACTTAAATTTGTATTACTTTGCAGTATTTTCGTTCTAAGATATCTTATCCTTCCAACGCTAGAATGGATATTACCTATTGGAGTCCCCGATGGTTATCAAGAAGCATGCTCATCAGAGATGCCTATAAGATTGTATGCCTTCTTACGACTTGGACTCTTGCAACTTATTTATGTGAGTATACAATGGGAAAGTTGGTTTATGTTCTGGGTGCTGCTGCATTTAAAACATGCGTATCTTAAGATACATTTGAGTTTTTGAAATGTGAATAGCGATGTTTCCTACAATCTTTCATCACTGAATATGTTTATAATCAGGGTTTAAAAGGTTCTTTGCATACGTAATAATTTCATTTATCTTTACACAGTTCGTTTTGTATGTTGTGCTTAAAGTTCTACAAGATTAAGTTAAAAGTGGAAACCTTTTATGCCGTTCCCATCTCAATACTAATCCTACATCTTAGTACTTGCTTGTACTTTAATATTATTAGATAATCTTTTTTATTTTTCTATTTCCTTTTTCTTTTATTTTACTCATGATCTTGAATATCTTATGAAGCTGAAAACATTTGTGCAATTAATGGATCTTCTTGTGAAATCATAGCATTACAAATAACTTGATATGATGTTTTTGCTTTATAACAGGCTCTATGGTTCTGCCCTTTGTACATATTCAGCTTCATTTTAAGCACTATCTGGTACACATATTTTCTTCTCAGCAGTTACTTTTGTTGGTTTGTGTAATTTTCTGTCTTATATTTATGCGTACACATGCATATAACTTCTATAGGTACAATGATATTGCTCAGTTTGGTCTTACGGTAACTGAAAAAGACGGGCCAGCAAGTATAGCTCCATCTAGCCAAAAGGAGCCGTCAACTTCACAAAATGCAACACCGGTTGATAAACCAACTGACCTTGGGCGGTATATTACATACTTTAGATGCATGGTTTCTTGTTAGTTGTGAGTGTTGCTCATTTAGTTACTATAATATCGTATACTTTTTTGCAGGGTCATGATAGGAATAGCAGAACAGGGGTATTCACTCCTCCTATTGACCTTTTTTTTCTTGGAGGTACACATATTTTCACATATCATGTTATATTATTGTTTTAAAATGGTAATCTTTGGTAGTATATGCTAAAAATAATGGGATTGTAACAGGTTTACCTCACAGGTTTTGTACCTTATATTGGGAAAGCTCTCAATTTTGTACTTCTTTCATGGATGTATGCTTACTACTGCTTTGAGTATGTGTTGACTACATGGCTACCATTTGTTTGAAATTAGAGGTGGCAGAATGGTGGGTTTGGTAACGGGTCAAACTGGTTATCTTACGTTTGCAAAATTGGTGGCTTGGGTTGACTGGGAACACTATTGTTCATTTTTACATATATTTTAATGTTTTTGTGTTAAAATTGATTACATAAATTGTATTATGTCAGTAATAATAATCTAATTTGTTAATAAATAAATTGATTGAGAGGTTTTGGCAATAAACACCCGTGTTGGGTGACTCTCGCCCCGTTTGACTTGGACATGTTTCCTTTTGACCAAGGCTTTTTGAACCCTTTTGACTTAGTTGATACATAACATGAATTGACCCGTTCATAGGTAAATGGGTTGAAATTGCCACTTATATGCTAGTTACCACATGTCTTCTCATTGTAGCTTTTCAATTTGTAGGTACAAATGGAACTTCTCTGGCCTGAGTTTGGATAAAAGGCTGGACTTTTTTGAGTCCAACTGGGCATTCTTTGCTGGTTTTGGTATTTTTCGTTTTCTTTTTCCGTCTTATGTTTGGCTCATGTCAGCTGATAAATGCAGCATTTCTTTTGCTTGAACCATGTGAAACCTATAACCAGAAAAGAGAAAATAAACTTCAAAGGGAAATGACAAATCACTCTCCACATTTGAAAGTGTGTGTGTTTGCATGCTCAATGAGTTTGTTATCTAAAAATGATGCTTCCTCTATCCCAAAATTAATTTAAACAGTTTTTTTTATTGGCAATATCGCATGCCATTATTACCTATTTGCTCATCATAACTACAAAGTCTTATTAACTTGATATAGCTTGTGGTTACTCTATTTGATAATTGTAGAAGGGTATTATAGACGTTCGACTAAGAGTCAAAACATTTCTAGAAACTATGTACACATAGTCAAAACACTTCTAGTAAACTATGTTCCAATGCTAACTTAATTTTTTGTCGGTGGGAAAAGTTAATTCTATTGACAGGGTTTTGTCATCACTTGTGCAACGTAGTTACTAATTAAGTAAAAGTCTATCAATCTTGAATATAATCCATATGTATTAATGTTAGGGTTGCACAAATATTTGTTTTTCACTTTTTTGGTGTTTAACAAGTGAGAATGTTATTCACGTGAGTATCGAAATTCTACTTTCAGGATCTCCTTGTGTTCTGGCTATTTTCTTTTTTTCTCCTTTAGTGAGTTATGGAGTTATGGCAGTACTCTTTCCAATGGTAAACACTCAAAACACTTTATGTATTATGATTTTACTAAATCAGGAATATAAATAGAGAATTTTTGGGGATTCTTTTCATATTTAATACCCTACGGTTGGCCCATGTCTTAAGCGATGTTGACTGTCATGGGCTTAAAACCTTACAAGATTGTGACAGTGAATTTGATTAATAAATATTTGACACTAAAATTTGTGTTCCAGTTCGTTTTGACTGCAGCAGGCTCAGATGCTGATAGTGTAGTTAACACTGATAGAACGAAATGGAGAGGTGAAGAATTGGGAAAGCTTCCTATATTTTATGCTGCAGATAAGTTATTGTAAGAAATCTACTTTACAAAATCTCTTACTATTCTCCTTTTTGGTTGCTAAAGAATTATCATCTAAATTTATCTAAATTATTTCTCAAGAATTACAAAAATTGTAAACCAGAGCTCCCTATTGTAGTCAGAATCTTCTTTCCTAGACACCTACATTTTACTTTTCTAGTTGGTTAGTCTTTAGAGGTGGCAAAATGAGCAGCTAGGGTAAAGTCAAAAAATGGGTTCGGGTCAAAAGGTTAATATATGGTATTGGTCAGATTGGGTTGAGCTGAAACACATTGTCCATACCATTACCAAAAACAAACCCAGTAAATCTCATCGATAGCAAGCTATTGATGGGGTCCGGGGGGAACACAGTTTGTCGAATTACCTAATTTTTTAATTAAATAGTGTGCTAAATATGATTACAAATATTGTATTATTTCAATAATATTATGTATTTATTAAGTTAAAATGATTTAAGAATTGCTATAAAAACCTATAACTCATTTTAGCTGTTTCTTCAAACTAAACTTTTACTTCATTTTACCGGTTTGACCCGCCACAGATAAATAAAAAATTCCAAATCGACCATTCAAAAGTAAGGTTAAAATTGCCGCCTTTAGTGTAATATTTGGCCATAATCTTTAAAGAAAGATGGATGTTAAACTGAACCAATTAAAATTCAGGAATCATTGCATGCATCATTATCAATTTAGGCTAAATTTACATCTTTGATTATCAATTTCTCTACAGAATGCGAATCTTGTCTCTTCTTCCCTTGGAACCTCAGGAGCAAGCGTCTGACAATAAAGAACTATGAGACTAATATGCTGATCATAAGAACTTGAAGATTTCACATGTGCCGCTGTTCATACAAAGATTACATTTAGTTCTTTTATGGCTTCTGGTCGATTAAAATGTGTGATATTTGAAGCAGATAGAAAAATGGTTAGAAAGTGACAGACAACATTGTGATATAGATGCTTGAAAATTTGAGATATGAGTTGTTCTTTAGTTTTTTGTCTGTTGATGATTGGTTTGAAACACACCCACATGTATCTGTGGCTGTTGTGGTTTTTGCTTTGTTTTACATCTTGTTAGAGGCTCTCTGGGCTAGGTACCTAGATGAAACTGGATTTGACAAATGTACAACCTTCAATGCATGTGGTACAAGTCATTTTACTTACTGGTTCTTACTCTAAATTACATTTTCTTGAGTTGGGCCTATTTATCCACTTTGTATATGCAAATATTTGTTTGAAGTCGTCAAGTTGATGAATTTAAGTATGTGAATTCTGCAAATAATGAGTATGAAGATAAAGGTTTTATTTTTTTTATTTAGCATGTAAATAATAATTTATATATATAAAAGATTATATTTGCAAAAACAGAAGATTACACTTGAAAGCTGATCAACAAAACCTCAAATCAGATTGTAACAAAACTATATATTAGATAATTGTGAAAAGTTAAAATTTATTGTTTTTAGGAGAATTTATGCTTACAAAATTAAAATGTAAAATGATCTAGAGCTCTAAAGGAACATCCTTATGTAATGTGTTTTTCTCTATATAAAAGGTTAAGGATTCGATAATTTAAATGCAAGTATAGACGGTTAATAAAAATAAATTTAGAGTTTTTTTATTAAAAGAAAATGATTTAGAGCTCCGTTTACATGCATTTGTAAGGTTGAAAATATGAATGTAATTATTACCAATAGGTAAAATCGAATGATGACTAGAAATTATTTCCCACAACTACTTATAACTAATCACTCTTAGATATTTATTGTTGACTTTTTGTTCCTCCTTTTTTCTTGAATTAAAAGAAAGCAGTAATATGTTATTCAAAATTACAAGTCGTTGTCAATTTATATTAGTGGGGACACCAAATTTGCAAAAGATTTTTGTACTGGATTTATTGGACGAGAATATGACTCCACATGGTCAATAAAGTTTGAATCATGGACGTAGGGGTTTGTTGAAGGGTTTAGTTGAACTTAATAACCATTGATGTTCTTTTTATCATCAATATTAATATATGATTAGCTTATGCAATATAATAGTACATTTAATTTTGTACAAGTAACCAACATTGGATGTTAGTTATTTATTTAGTTAATTACGTGATTAGTTGAATGTGGTAAACATGACTTTCTTTGAGAGGGTATGATGGATATTGTTGCTTGGTCCAATTTAAAAGGTTAAATTTATAGTACATAAAACTTTACAATTCAAATTAGTATGTACATATTAAAAAGATAGCAATTTAGTAATGGCTTAATTTTATTTTGTATGTATTGACGTACTATACCACTATAGGTTTGTAATTAAAAAGTATAGTTTTGTTTCACCTACATCATTATTTTCTTCATTGAATTAATAGATAATTTTTTGTTGAATTAATTGTTAATTAAATAATTCATTAGTATCTATATATTACGACAAATTTGAAATGTTTATTTAGTTTTAGAAAACTATTTTGTAATGATATACTTAACATTCTACTTAAAAGAATCCGAGCTTAAGTCTAAGTGTTGTTGACTTAGGAACTATCTTATCAAACTCTAGGATACTATTTGGCTCAACTACGCTTTATAAGGTGAATACATTGTATTTTTATAAACAACACGTTTATTATCTTGATTTGTAACAATTGCATACATAAAATTGTGAATTTTTAAATCATGACCCACATTCTATGGTAAAGACATTGAGACCAATAAAGTATATATAGTTTGCCCAATTTATATCTCGAGGATATGTGAAAATCTCATACCGGAGCTGGTCAAGGTCTTAGTGTAGATCCAAGAGATCCCCGTTGAAAAATAGATTGCCTAAGCTATAGAACCAATACATGTGAGGGTGAACTCCCTAGTAGAGGTCAACTTCAAAATGTTTTAGAGTCAATTATATGTATTCATCAGTTTTTGCTGATAAATGTTTTTAAAATTTTTTTACAGGTAAACACGTATAATATATATGTTAGCTAGGGTTAGGGCCCAAATGATGTTGACTCCCTAAGTCTGCATAACCCGGATAGCTGTACATATAAGCCAAGTGAATTGCTGAAAAGATCATGACTCTCTACCCGATTAAACTCGTTGATATGTGAATAGATATACATGTTAATAATGCATATCTTTTCTCAGTTTAAGTCTTTTTGTTAAAAATTCATTTTTATCTATACTTAATTATGATTAATTTGGATTTTGTATTTTTGGATGGTTGCTCGATGATTTCAAAAGAAAAAGACAAGAAATGCATGAGTAGTTTGGAAGTTTAGAGGCTATTATGGTTATGATTGATTCTGTCATGATCACAACAAGTATCAGGTCCCCTTTTTTCTGCACATTGTGGTCATGACTGATTCTTTCGTGGCCATAACACGCATCAGGACCCCCTTTTAAGTCATTCTTCTTCTTCATTTTGGGAGAGACAAAATTAGGAGTAAAAAACTTAGTTTTTCTTCATTCTTGTGGTGACTTTGAAGGAGTTCTTTCAAGAGTTCAAGCTAGGTTGAAGATCAAACATTTCAAAGAAAGATTCAACTCCATACAACCCACTTCTACTCATCTTTAGTTTGAAAATCTCTAGTGATGTTTTCTTCTATTAATATGAGTTTGGTTGTGGTTTTTGTAAGTCTCATAGGCTACACACTCTTTAGC
>BJCN01012245.1:0-12062 GCA_018326445.1 Flaveria brownii | reverse complement strand
AAATGTTTCAAACTTTTCACGCAATTCGACGTAAAAACACATTTTTGAAAACCCTAATCGGCTGAAACTTGAAAATGACTAACTTTTGAACACATGCACTCGTAAAAACTGGATTTTCATGCAGAAAGAACAGATCTTTTGATTAAAAACATTGAATTTTGCAAAAATGCGATTGAATCCATGAAGAATCAAGAGCCAGAGCTCTAATACCACTTGTTAGGACTGTGTACGTACGGAGTACTAACTGATTCAACGTGAAACCAGATCAAATAGTGTGGAATGCTATTTGATTGGTGATCCAATTAGGAAGAACGTCAATCCAATCAAAACTAACGATTAGAATACGTTAAGAATTGATTAGAATCGATTAGAAACGTTCTATGAAGTTGGAAGGGACTCTCTGGATGAACTCGGACGGCTAGGGTTGTGAATTATCGAAGTGTTTTATTTTTCCACGAATTAAGTGGTATTTATAGGTTACAGCTTTCATTCGTACGACTGAGCCATGCGTATGGCTCATTTGTGCGAACTGAGTCGTACGATTGATTCATTCGTACGACTGAGTCAGTCTTATGACTCAATCGTGCGATTGACTCAATCACCTGGTTCAGTCGTGCGACTGGCCCATTCGCATGGAACAGTCATGAGACTGAATCATGAGACTTAGTTAAGCATATTCCTGAACCTTTAACAATACAAAACTATGTCTAACAATTGTAAACTTATATAACAAGTTCATATAAGCATGTAACAATCAATCATATAAATAGACATGACATTCAATAACCAATACACATTCAAAGAAGAGTTTTTTCATTTCATATATCAAACATTACATAAGTGATACATGATGAAAGTCAATTACATTTAAACTCACTAGAACTAGAACTAGGGACATGTGTACCAACACTGATAAAGTTTTTGGGATGACCTATGAGTAAATGGTGGAAGAAGTGAGAGAGATTAATCAACTTCTTGACCCAACTCATGTGACTGAATATGAGAGAAAATCCATCAAATCTCCCGTCACATTCACCACCCCAACCAAAACACAGACTGAAACTTCTCAAGCTCCGTATCCTGATCCCTACACCATGACTGATAGGGAAATGAAAGATTAACTTTCAAAGCAAGGATATACAAAGAGAAAACTGGGAAACATGAAGACAAATTCTCTTAGAGCTGAAATCCTCCAGATGATCAATGAAAAGAAAGATAGATTGAAAAAGTTGGAAGAGGAGGTTGTAGGAAGAAAACCCATGACTAGACTCACAGCTCAAGACATCCAACTCACTAATCAAGACCATGATGTCTTGGCACCCATTCTCAACAGGAATCCTAAATGGTTTACTGAACCCTCTTAATTAAAGCTTCAAGAAGGGTTAACCACTTTCAGAGATGATCAAGGGCGTGTCGGCTCCATAGGGAACGACTGATATGAAGATCATTGCCTGGATGTAAGATAGTGACTGGAAAATGTTCATGATTAAACGAATCTCAGGGTTAGTGCAATTCTTCACAGAGCACTCTGCTCTTGTGAACACCCTGCAAATTCATGATCTTAAAGAACTTGCAGAACTTGAGCTGATCAATCATCAAGCTATGTACAAGGGATATGAGTTTGAAGAGATACTAAATATCTTTAAAAGAACCAAAAACATCAACTCATTGAAAGCAGTCTGATAGAGGAAAGATAAAACTTTCCAAATTTCCCTGGACAAGAAAACAAAAACAAAAAGGACTGAAGAGTTGGTATTTGCAGAGGTGAATGTAAAACCGACCGAATCACTAAAAAGAAAGATGGTGGTTGGCACCCAAACTTCCAGCCCAATCTTAAATGTCTACTATGATGAAAAGACATATGAGTTGGTGATTGAAAGAAAGTGGGGAGGCAAAGAAGGGGTTGAAATTCTCCTGTTCAGCGGATATGAAATAAGACTTCTTGATGAGTCTTACATCCACTACATCTTCTCAATCACTTCAGTGAAATAACCAACAAGCTTGGAAAGGCAGATATGTATTTCTTCCTGAAGTGCATCAAAATTTTGAAGATGGCTTATCACCAGATAAGCATAAGAGAGAACAGTGGAGGAAGAAGAAGACTCCTCTTAATATGGAAATTATTGAGAAGCTAGAGGTTGATGTTGATGGAACTCTTCTAAATCAAAGAGATGGGTTATCCATTGTTGTTGTGTGGGAACCCATATCTCTAAGGAAGATGCCCATTAAAGCAATTCATACCATTAGCTAGATGACTATTCACGTACTGAGTAGATATAGGATGAGCGAGGCT
This sequence comes from Flaveria brownii, assembly GCA_018326445.1. NCBI lineage: Eukaryota > Viridiplantae > Streptophyta > Magnoliopsida > Asterales > Asteraceae > Flaveria > Flaveria brownii. The sequence goes on along the minus strand of BJCN01012245.1, from coordinate 9,769 downwards.
AGAACTTCTCCAACATGATCAAGTCCATCCTAAATCAATCTCTTCCAGACCCATGTACAACTCCATTCTATTTGTAGATTCCCACAAGTCCAAAAAGAAATGCGGGTGAAGAAAAGAAGCTAAGTGTTAGCTATCCGCATTTGTCTATGCGGATGACCAAAGAACAAATGTTGACAAGTATTTGTTCTTCCGCATATAAAAATGCGGACAGTTAGAACAAATGCTGCAAAGTATTTGTTCATCCGCATTTGTTAATGAGGATACACTAAAGAAATGTTGATAAGTGTTTGCTCATCCGCATTTGTTAATGCTGGTGACCAAGCACTTGATGCTGAAGAAGAAACAAGAAACGCTTTTGAAGCAAAGGCATCCGCATTACTTAATGTGGATGTTCAAGAACATGTGCGGTTGAAGACATTTGTACATAGACTAGTATTTTGTATAGTTGTCAGGGTAATTTAGTCTTTTTGTACAGACTTTATATCAGCCTATAAATGGAATAGAATATCCATCACATGAACATTTTTCATTCACCAAGATACCTAGTACTCAAGTTACGAGGTTCTGAGGTTGTCTTTTCACTATTCTTGAAAAACATAGAAACCATTGTAACTTGTTTGTTCACTAATCAATATATAAGCATTTATGAGTATCTTTACAGCATTTAATGTTCTTTGATTTAGTATTTCCGCCACTTAATCACTGACTCAATCATAATATTCAATCCTTATTGACATCACATCAACAGAGAATATCCTTCTCGGACCAATCACTTCTCAAATTTCGAAAACCAAATTTAAATTTTTTCTCATTGTTTAAACTTTTTATAAAATATGAAAAACTTAAAGGGAGAAAAATGAACATGAAAATATCAAAGTCAGCAGAACATGTGTTTAATCATACAATTTTAAAATTTAAATATTAAATTTTGAGTTTTAAATAAAGCCATGTCAAGCCAGCACTCACACATAGAAATTTGACATATATACATCCATAATATTGTTTGAGAGTGATATTTTAATATCCATATATTAATTATGTTAAAATTACAAAATATTAACAAACATTTAAACAAACATTTTGATTCAAACAAATTTTAACAAACATTTAAAATTAAACAAAATTTGCTTCAAGAAAAAATCAAAATATTTTGCTTCAGAAGAAAATTAAACAAACAGTTTGCTTCAGAAGAAAAACAAATCATTTTGCATCAGAAGAAAATTAAACAAACAATTTGCTTTGGAAGAAAATTAAACAAAATTTTCTTCAGAAGAAAATTAAATCAAAATTTGCTTCAGAAGAAATTAAGATTTTTTCAAAACATTTTGAAAATTTATCAACTGTTCACACAGGGACATTCAAACTGTCACACCCTGGGCCCAGGTAGGTTGGGACGTCACAGACTAGCAACAACATATGGCAGCAGAAACTAACCATTATAAGAGCACAAAAGGAGATAATATCAGATGGCATTAGTGTTTAAAGAAAACTGGGTTGGAAACAGGCCTAGCCCTCATCACAAGTACATAATTCATCAGTACAATGCCATGGGTCGTGGAGGTAGGTCAAGGCCTTCTATAACAGCTAGACTCCCATCATGGATTACCTGAAACATGCTAAAAAGAAAATTTATGTCAACTAAAAAGTTGGTGAATTCAAGTGCTTAAAGTTTAAAAACAAAAGGGATTCAATAGAATCCACATTTAATTTAAAATAATCATAGTTTCATTTTTGTGGGGGATCATAATCAACCCTGCACTCAGTCCCGGCTAGCCTGTTGAAAAGTTAAGTGATACTGGTAAATCCCGAAGGAAGAACTGAGCCTTAAACTAGTGTACCATACCTGCCGGGTGGTTCACCATAGTATCTTATAAAAACCTTTTACATGCCACAAACAACCCCGCAGGATCTCAGTGTGGTACCCTTCCGCTCATCATAGAAGGCACTGTGTGTGGGGGATTCCCTAAGTAGATCTAATCATATAAAACAAGCGGTTCACACAAGAAATAATGACTGTGACACAAGTATTAGCAGGTAACAACAATTCCATAACATATAGCATCATGGTTTAGCACATAAATAGTTCAGTTAAAACAGCGCATGCTTCATCCCAAAACAGTAGTAAAAAAGGGAATCACTAGAACTCACCTTAAGTTTTAAGCAAAGATTCTTCGTGTGCTGGGAAAAGTCTCAAGCCTAGCACCCTAGCATCATAATTTGAGTGGTAAGCTACTGGTTCTAAGCTTATATAAGGTGTACTAGTTGTGCCAAGAAGTTAAATGGCTAATTCAACTTTGATTTGTTAAGGTTTGTATAAAAAGTTTCCTTTTATGGAAAGTCATGATTTCTTATGAAAATATGGATTTTTACACCATTAAGTTAGTGGCAAAAGTTAAATTAAGTTTTTCAAGTGATTATTAGCTTCACAAGAGTCGGTTATGGGAGTTTGGTAGAATTTACAGTTTAGTCCCTCAGGTTACAGAATTTACAATTTCTACCCCTAAAGTTTGTTTTCTTGCATTAAATAACTTTTAAGGCCAAAGTCCAGATTTTTTGATTTAAGTATCTCATTTAAGTTAAGTTTACTCCAAATTTTCAGATTTTAGTTCCGGGTTTAGAATTCTTGTGTTTTAGCGTTACCGGTTACGGTAAAACCGTAGGGTTTTAATGGTTAAGTATGAATTTCTATGTTTTTCAGTCTTGGACTATTAAATATGATTTTAAGGACATTTTGATAAGTTTCTAATCTGTTGAAAATGAATTTTTAGCCTCTTTTGGTTGTTAGCCTCGTTTTCACGTTTTACCCGTTAAAGCGCGTTTTTACCCGAAACCGCACATCCTTAGGTGCTTTTTCTTCAAACATTTTACCAAATTAACACCTTGGGGTCTATAAATTACTGAAATTTTGTGAATGCTATGGTTTCAGACTTGTTACACAATTTTTAGAATTTTTCCTTAAAATCTTCCGGTTTAGGCCTATGTTGCTAATTAAATGTATAAAAAATTCAATTTAACCCAATAAATCACCAAATTCAGTTTTTTGACACTAAGATATATATCTTTTAGGTCCTGGAGTTATAAAATTTTTATATTTGTTAAGTTTTACCAATATCATCCAATTTCACCACTTTTCGAGTTCCCGAAATGACCAAAATACCTAATATTCTATATCTTTATTATTTCCAGCCATTAACAACTCATCATACACCCAATGTCACCTAAAACTTACTGAAAGTATAATACTAGTTCGTAGTTTCAACATTCAACACAAGAACAAGTTACCTACATTGAGATTTAACCATTTTCAACCATTACACAAGTGTAAATCATTATAATTCATGTCTAAACATTTCAAAACCTTTTGTAATTTTCAAAACAGGTTATTTAAAGTCTTATAAACCATTAACAAGCAGATTACAAGCCTTCGTTTGGGGTTAACATGATGTGAAGTTTGGATGATGCACATATCACCAAAAATAGGGTTTTTAAGGTGGAAATCGGGTTCCACCCCTAGAATGATCAACATAACGTGTGAGATAACTTTAGTGAAGGTAAAAGCTCCTCAAGAACAAGGTGATGGCATTAACTTTCTGCTATAACAAAGAAAGAAGAGGTTTTTAAGAGAAAAGAGAAGAAAACACAAGTTATGACTTGTTTCGGTTGTGTGGGTGCTTACAATTGGTGTAGCTCACGATTTGGAGACTTTAGAGGAACAAGATGAACTGGAGAATCTCGAGCAAAGGCTAGAGTGTCTCGAACTTGCAAGAACCAAGCACCAAAGTCCACAAAATGACACCGTCTTGCTTGGTTTGAGCTTGGCCGATGGTGGTTTGATGTTGTTCTTCGAGTATGGAGCTGAAAATACAGAGAATTCAAAGTGTTGTGCGTGTTTTTCTACTGTATGAACCGAGAGGGAGAGAAGGTGAGTGAGAGGAGTGGGTGTGCTTGCATGAATGAGGAGTGGAGGGTTGAGGGTGGTGATGTGTAGTGGTGTAGAAGGGTGGTGATTGGAGGAGGGTGGTGATTGGAGGAGGGGGCGGCCGAGATTGGAGGGTAGTGGGGCATTTTTATTTTATTTTTTAAATGTAAATTGATATTATGTAGTGTTAATTTGTTGTGTAGTATAGTATTTTAGATGGTAAAAGTTCTTAGTTAGTTGATATGTATTGTGCATGCTTATGCATGTATTAACCGAAAATTTATGTGTGTATGCACACATTTTTAATTGTTTCAATAATAATTTGATTTCATTGCTAGGGTATAATTGATTTTCCCAGGGCACTAAATTTTCATAAATTAAAGCTTGATCTAGTTAAATTATCAGAAAGGTCACATGAAATAACAAAAATGGTACTAATAGCAACAATTATACAAATGCTAATGATAATGATAGAAATGATATTAACACTAGTATTATTAAAATAGGTAATGATGCAAGTAAATCTGGGTTTGAATTATGACCTAGAGGTTGGTTGTCACACAAACATAATTATGACCTAGAGGTTGGTTGTCACACAAACATACACCCGTTGTAGCTACAGTAAACCATCAACATTCAATGAACACACTAGTGTTCACAGCGCATGAGTTTCAGAAACATCCACTGCAAATACAGTACCATCTCACAGCGTATGACTGATTTTAGCATTTCTTTTTGAAACAGTGTAAGTGGATACAATGTATGCACACAGGTAATCATACGCTGTAAGCATTCACACAATCACACAAAGGGGATCCACAGCGCATGACAATAACTCATTTGTTGTGAAAGTATTGAAATCAATCATGTGTACACAGCGTATGAACAAATGTTTATCCATTGTAAAAAACAAAACAATTTTTCAAAGTGTCCACATTGTATGAATAGTTGTTCATTTGCTTTGTAAACAGTGTTCAACCACAGTGTATGACTTCTAGTCATTAGTTATGAATTTCAAATTTCAAACAAGTGTACATAATGCATGATCAATTAACCATACGCAATGAACACAGTATAACGTAGAAGGAGTCCACAGCATACAAGTTTAAAATTGTACAGTGAACGCATTGTTCACACAACGCATGTGTATTTCACAGCGCATGACTTAAAATTAAATTTTAAGTTAAACTGTTCTAAACATGCACTGTACCCACAACAAACTGTCATTTTGTCCGTTGTATATTACCATAAACACTTGTCATTTTTTAATTCAGCACGAGTGAGAGAGTGAAAAGTCAAATTTGTAAAACGTTGCTACAGTGTGTTAAACCCTTAAACCCCAGATCATCCAAACTTAAAATCTATTTGATATCTCTACTTATTCATGATAAAATATGTATAATAACAATATGATAATCATCAAACATCCATTAAAATATCTTGTTCTATGATTCTGATTCGAACATTGTTAGACCTAAGTCGAACATTGAACCGAAATCAAAACATGAATTTATCATGTTTTAAAATAAAATCAAACACTAAATATGTGTCAGAGGGCCTTAGTCGTATGTGTATTGATTGTTGATTTGGTGCAATTTGATTCAGTGTTCATCGGGTTTTTGACAGTCGTGATGTTCATGCGAAAATCAGTCAAAACTGGATTTTTGATCATTGAAAATGTTTAAAATGACCTATAATATGTTATAATTTGGTAAATATCTTCTAAAGTCAGTTAAAATCTTGTAAAACCAGTTATTTTTGCATAACTAAGATTGTAACATCATTAAATGCATAATCATTCAATGTGCATTCAATGAATGTTTTGACATTAATATTCAAACTAAAATCTTCAAGTTGAGTGGTTATGAAATGAAATCAGTATGTAAAATGGCACAACCAACCCATTGTGATAAAACCAACCAGATGCAAAACAATTTGAATCAAAACAACTTGAAAAAGACAAGGTTTGCATGAGCAAAATTGACCAAATGTTGACTTTTGAAAAGTCAAACTAATTCAATTTGATAATATCAAATAGACATACACTTAAACCAATCACAAGTGTTAAGCATACATATGCCTTCATTTAATAACAATCACAACAGTCTAGTGAACACTTGATCAACATTTCCTCATATTTATCATAACACATAATTATAACACAAAATACTAACATACCATTTTTCATTACAGATATGGAAAACCTAGTGTTGGTCAGAGATCATAATCTCTATGTCTTTCACAACCCAGATTCACCAAAGGCTGAGAACTACAGAGACATTATTCAAGCAATTAGACAGACAAGGCTGGTTCATGCTATGACAGCTAAATCAGAGATCTATGAACATCATATTGTCTAGATTTGGATTCATGCTCATCTGGAGCAGATGAATGATGAACAAGTACTGGTATCTACTATGCATGATCATCATATCATCATCTCTAAAGAAGTCATTAGAAGGATTCTACAACTTGGAGATGCAGATACAGAGGGACCTATTAAGTTTGATGAGTATTGTGTCCTTCATGTATTCAAACATATTAGTTATACTGGTACAATTGATAGATGCAAATAAAGAAATCATACATGTGTGCATAATTCATATTTCTAATGCACACATACCATAACAAAATGACAAACAGGAATATTGGCTTGGATGCCACTTCATTGAGGAGCTCTTATGCAATAGCAAGTGTCATTGCTACAAGGCCTTTTAACTTTGCAGCACAAGTATTAAATAGGATGATTTAAAACTTAACAAAAGTTAGGAATAAATTTCAGATGTATCCAAGATTTCTCCAAATGATCATTAATGATCTACTCCTAAACATCTCAAGAGAAGGTGGATATTTTAGCCTGTTCATTTTAATGAACATGTATTCAACAGAATCAAGTCTAAGTTGTATTAAGGAGATGAATTACCTATTCCCCTCATATGATTACTCATGATATACATGTTCCTGATGTGTTCATGTGGATTCAAGGTCAAGGATAACAAAACATGATGTTTCAAAACATTATTCATTAAGAACTTATCATTCAACCTGTACTAATCATTCAAGAAGAAGAAGTTTCACCAATAGCACAACCAACATTCATGAAGAACAAGTACAAGAATATGTTTATAAATAAGAACAGATGCATTTTGAACATCAGCTCCTTTCACATAGCCCAAATTTATCTGATCAGTAAACATTGTCTTCTCTTCTAAGAGACATTAATGAATGATTAGCAGAACAATCAAGCCATCAAGAAAAAGTTGATACTTAATTAGCTCAGGAACATGATCAAGAAGATCAAAGCACCGTAGCTAAACATGTTGAAGGTGAAGAACAAAGAAGTGGGATTCCCACTGAAAAAGAAATCGAATACTCTAAAGTGTTCTTATTCACAGAGTATAACAAGCTAATTAAGAAGTCCAACAATAGAGCAAGAAAGTTAAAAGATAAATTAAAGAGTAAAGATAAAGAGATTAACAAGCTTAAGGCTGATCAAAAAGCTCAGAAGTTGATTCTTTAGTTTCTTGAACAATAACTGTTAGGACTGTTTTCGTATGGAGTACTAACTGATTCTGCGTGAGACTAGATCAAATAGCACGGAATTCTATTTTATTAGCGATCCAATCAGTGAGAATGACAACCTGATCGATCTAACGATTAAACAAACATTAAGAACGAGTTGGAATCGATCAGGAACGAACTATGAAGTTGGATGGACGAACTGGGACGCTCTGGACGGCTAGGGTATGATAATATTCAAACTGTTATGTTTTTCCATGAATTATGTGGTATTTGTAGGTTTTCAGAATCCATTCGTACGACTGAACCATTAGCATGGTTCAATCGTGCGACTGACTCATGCGTTTGACTCATACGCACGACTGAAGGTTCAGTCGTGCGACTGAGTCAATCTTATATCTCAGTCATATGACTGATCCAGTCTCCTGGTTCAGTCGTGCGACTGGTCCATAAGAATGGTTCATTCATGCGTATGCTCCATAAGTATGGTCCATTACATGAATAACCACCTGACTAAGTTGAACACATTTCTGAATCATTATTGACTTAGAACTATGTACAACGACCTCAAACATTAAGCACTTGCATTACATATGTGTAAGAAATGAAATACTTTTACATTTAATTAAATAAACTAGGAACATAATGTATCAACAAGCTCCCCTTTGGACCTAGTTTATCCTATTGTCTAACATTCTTCACATGTTCTTGAAATTTCTTGTACTTCTCCTCTTTAGTGACTCCCGCGTGTATTTGAAAAGCGAAGCAGAGTCGTATAACATATCGGATCTAGAGAGCTTGTACAATATCTTGTGTGTCATAGAACAGTGGCCACTTGTTTAATGTATAAACATCATTAGCTGGCAAGTTAGTGAGCCACATTGGGTCAATTACCCTGATAGTCTCTATTTTTCCTTCTCTGTTCAAAACTATGACCGCTTCCCCCGTCCTCCAATCGTAATCCCAACTATGACCGCTTCCCCCGTCCTCCAATCATCACCTGGAAAATTAGTGAGCCACATTGAGGCATCTCCCGTGAAGGGATCTTAGACATCGTGCAAGGAGGACTCCACTTCAACACCACCTTAGGCTTTCCAGTGATAGGGTCAACTTCAGTCTTATGAATAAACCTCTTAGGTTGCTGAGGTCTGAAGTTTACTCATCTGGTGTGGTATTATTTCTACAATGCCATCTCAAACCATCCCGACATCTTCCTCGGGTTGGCATACAAAAGATCTAAATAGGCCAATTTGTTTAACTCAAAACCAGGGAGAGTCTTCAGTTCATCTGGATATCTAAAGTACACAATCCCCTTCTCCCGTTTCATAGCATACACATCCAGATCCACAAAATAAGCCCAACTAATAATCTTGCCTGACACCTTCTGATGTCTCTTAACTTTGTATAATTTGGTGTAGGCATTTGGCTTTGGAGGTTCACATCAAGCTTTCATCTCTTCTAAACAAACAACTCATTCATCCTTTTTTAGATCAACATCAGCATCTGTAGCATGGGCTTTACCTTCATTCTTTTCTTTTTCTTTCTCTTTCTCATCTAGCTTGTCAAAAGTATCACTGCCAAATGATTCACCCAAGTCAGGGAAAACATTGCCCTCAGGGTCAGTGTACTGAGGATAGTAGTCTAACTTGACATCCTCGATCTCTATCTCATCCATACCATGTAGCTCCTCGTCACTCATCACATCTACTTCCGGAGCATCTTTGACCAGCTCATCAGGATTTAGTCTACATATCCGCGAGCTGCTCGTCTGTCGGGTCATGAATTATCTCTCCTTCCTCTGGAGAGTAACTCATAGACCGTCTTATAATCCCTTTCAAATCAAGAATCATAGTGAGATTAGTCTTGATTTGCTGAAGGGGAGCGACATCATAATCATGGGTCTGTTGAGTTTCATCTGTTCGATTAAACAATCAACACTGCACACATTAATCATTAATCAAGGAATTAAACATAAATTGTCATTAATTACATTAATGTAATACACAATTCAAGTACAAAAAGTTTCAAATACATAAACGTCTTAATCATTACTTTTGCCTTGATCTTGTGCATCGTCAACATGAGGTGCTAAGGAAGAGGCTCCTTGATCTTGATTTCTATTGGTGCGCCTCTCCATTGTTGATTGAGTTGAGGCTGATGCAGCTGTATCACCTTCTGGATCATCCTCCTCCTTATCATCATCCCTTTTTCCCTTTCGACTCCCTCCCGCTTCCTCCTCATCACCATCTTCTTCCGATTCATCATCACTTGAATCATCATCATTATCATCACCATCATCTCCATCTCCCTTTATCTTTAGTGGCTCACCCT
>BJCN01012175.1:819-13989 GCA_018326445.1 Flaveria brownii | reverse complement strand
GAAAATTTTAACAGAAGTTATTATTAAGGACCAATTGTGTTAAGATTGACAAACTGTTGGGACTAAAGTTATAATTTCTCAAAAGTTAGGACCAATATTGTAATATGGGCAAAACACAGGGACCAATCGTGTAATTAACTCTAAAAATTATAACAAAACATAGGTAAGAATAAACAAGTCGTGAAGGTATATGCAACAACATCTAGTAATTTGGGACTAGCCCAACATGATAGAGTGGATCTCTTGTTTTTTAGATAGGATGTCTCATATTTAAAGGGACATAAAGTATAATAGTTTGAAAAAGTTTATAATTAGTAGTAGGATAAATTTATTATTAAAATAACTATATGCAAAAACATCCCAAGTCAAGCAAGGTCAATGATGTAGCCTTCGGTAGAAGTTTCTTGAACAATCACCACCTTTGTAGTCAAGAATTAGTTAATCAAATAGAAGATTTTGCCATTTTAACTAGAAAATTCGTTAAGCCTAATAATAATCTTACTCGATGAAGGATGATTGCAGTTAAAGGTGGTCGTGCTACATGGCTTAAAGGTGGGACGAATGGTAAGGAGGTGAGGTTAATGGTGTTTGTGGTGCTTGACGAAGGTGTTAGTCGGTGGAGATAGTGAGTGTTGTTGTCGATTTTGGGTTTATTGTAACAAAATGACGTAGAGGTGTTCAAATTCGGATATCCGAAAATTTCGAATAGTGGATTTCACTATCCGAATTAAAAAAAATTGTATTATTTAATAATTTTAATAAAATACAATATTTTTTATTGAATTTTTTTCGGATATCCAAAGTTTTATTAAAATATCTGAAATATCTAAAAATATCCAAAAAAATTTAATTAAATTATAATATTTTTAAATTTTTATAAATTTTTTTGGATATTTCGGATTTCCGAAATATTCAAAAATTCTCAAAATCACTATCCGAATCCGAAATTCGGATATCCGAATTTCGGATTTTCGAATATTTCGGATTCAATTTCGAATTCGGATATTTTTAAAGACCCTAAGGTGTTTCATCTCATTGAAATGCATTCTCAACTTTTTATGTTTTTCTAACAATATCAAGTTTTGTGATGTTTTGAAATCCCAATAAAAACATTTATTGATTTTAATATACTTAATTAGTATTTAAATGATTCTTTAATGAAAAATGATATTTTGTAAATAACATAAATGAGTTTTTGTAAATAGATCGTTATATTATTTGTTAATCCGTTCGGTTATTAACCTAAACGGTTTCGACAGGTAACTTTTTCATGCTCAAGAACAGGCTAATACATGAACTAAATATTTTAGAAACATATTTTGAACAAAATTGACTTTAACCAATTTAAAAAAACCAATATGTGCATCATCTCCTCAGAACATCTTACTTATAGTCTTATGGTCTCCAATCTCGTCTCATGATGGCTTTTAACTCTATTTCATGCTCCCATCATTAATCCAAGACTAAGCATGGAATCAACATGTCCATATAGACGAGCCTATTGGGTCTTTGCTGCAATGCATACAAAATGAAATAACAAAATAACAATCAATTATATCTGAACTCTCACTTAAGGGAGCGACGAGACATATCAGATCCCAGTTGTAACATCGCAATTAATCCGTGTTAGTATATTGTGCGTTTTTCGCCAATGGGTTGCCCATCTAGAACCTCGTGATTTTTGTTTTCACTGCATGAATTGTTCGCCCGAACAAAACATGTTCTCGTACAGAATGTTTCTACTCTCTTATAAGGAAGACTTCATGGCTCATGCTCCCTCTCAACCAATGTAGGACTTACATCTCCACCTCCTAATAGTGTCCAGCGTCCTTGTTGCCACATCGATACGACACCTTACTGTGGTACTATTTGTGATATCCCATGTAAACTATGTAAGGATATTGTTCACTTTACCTTGATTAGTTGTCAATCTAGAAACTCACTACTTTGTTTTCAACTAAGGAGTTGTTTGCCTATGATCAAGGGAAGATGTCATGTACATATTTTGGATGAACTGCATGTTGTCTGCATTTAGTTATGTATTTCTTGACACTATTGGTGTTTTGGGAAATAATAACTCTAATCAACTTCACAAATCATACATTTTCTCATATATAATAAGATTATATAAAACAAAACCTGCAACAATATATAAAGGTTCATTTAAGCTAAACTGTGATGTTTCTAAACACTTTCTTCTTATTATTAGCTAATTCAAGATCACCATTTTCTTGTAAGATTTATGTCCTCTGGTTCTTGGAAGCAAAGCGAAGAATGATGTAAAACAAGATCCTATATAAGACAGCCCATCCCAACATTATGTAAATTTTGGTCCACTTCGGATCCTTTTCATGATAGATACTGAGTGATTGTAGAATGTTGATTCCTGTCACGTTGGTCCCGACAAGAGTTTGCCCGAAAACTTCATCTCTTTGGTACTCATTGATCAAAAGCCCCTCGTATGGGTATGTCATCGTCGAAACCTTATTCATCCATCTCCAATAAGGAGGAATATCATGGCTATTCAAAAAGTATCCACAAAACAAGAAAAACAAAGCTGTAAAAGCAATTACTGCAGCATACCCAAGAATGTAGTTGGGGACAATCGAGCTCACAAACATAACGAATGAGTTTGTGGTTAAGAGAGACACATAAAGGATGATCAAGAAATAGATAAAAGGGCCTTCTAGCTTTAAGGCAAACCATGTGATACCAGCATACACTGCAGCCTGAAGTAGTAAAAACGGTAGATAGGTGATTAATCCAGCAATGGTGTATGAAGAGGCGCGATACGCGTTATGAGACGTCTCACGAACAAATATAAAGCGCTCTTGGATGAAAGCAGGAACCGCATCATTCGAAGAGAAGAAAAAAAGGCAGACCGTGAAGATGAAAAAACTGAGGCGGTTAGTTATTCCTTGCATTGACCTATCAGGGTTCATGAACAAAGTGGCCATCATGAACCCCATAATAGTCAACACCATGAGTCGAGAAAGAAATAACTCTGGGGTCCTTCTGATGTTTATAAAGTTTCTACGCATTAGAACCCATGTTTCTCCAAAGAATGAGTTTGCAAATTTAGGACCCAAATGGCTATATTTTACAGTGTTCGGTGCATTGTTTGGGGTGAGATAATCATCTTCATTGACCGTATAGTCACTACTATGTGGAGTTGGGGTTCCTACTATAATATCACTCGAGTATGTGTAGTAGCCTGGAGATGCACTGTAACAAAAGAAAGATCAGAGTCACAGTCACAAAATTATAAGAAATTTAGATAAAAATTCAAGGCAAATTGAATAAAATTAGTAAGTTTGCTTCTTTGTGTGAATTATATTTTCCAAACATATAAAGCTTAAATTTCACAAGACTTTAGTGTACGTGAAATTCCTGATAACTCTTTAAAAGCTATGATTTACCTGGGATGATGTTGTGTACTTCTCTGATCATTGCGCTTACGAGTAGGAGTGAATTTAATGGATTCCATGATTCCACTTTGGCTCCACGACTTACCATTATTCCAAGGGCTTCTCACACTATGATCAAACCCTTTTTCTTGATCAGCCCGCCCGACCGTTTGTAGGTGAAGGCGCTTCCCTGAGGCACCTTGGTCATGGCTTTGTTTGCCGTGACGCGGTGGTGGTGGTGTTGGAGAAGGAAGTATAGTTGAAAATGACACTTCGTTCTCCGAAAGTTGTGGGGGCTTCATGCCTGTAAGAACAAATTCAGCTAATGCATCAACTCCATATTCAGATTGATCATACTCTTGTATCACATCTATCAAAAACTCAATCGGGTTTTCTCCTTTAGGAAGTTTTCGACCCATGCGACCTAGATGGAGCCCCACGTCTTTCGGGGATCCTTGGTACATGAGTTGTCCCCGAGCCAGTATAATGAGGTGGTCAAGTAGAAGCAAGATTCGATGTGAAGGCTGATGGATGGTCAGAACAACGGTGCTCCCGGTTCGTGCAATGTCATGAACTTTCTCGATCACACTTTGAGCACTAGTTGAGTCCAAACCTGACGTGGGTTCATCAAGAAAAAGCAAAGATGGCCCATGGATGATGTCCACACCGATGGATACCCTACGACGTTCACCCCCTGAAACACCTCGAGTCCCTTCGTCCCCGATGTATGTGTTCCTCGTTGTCTACAGTTGAACAATTTAGCCTGTGAGTTTTTTACTTAACCAGTGAAAAGAGATTATACATGTGAATATATTTTTATATTCGTACATGCCCAGTAATACCACACCTAAACTCTATTATATGAGTGAGATATATATTATTGATCGAGTATGATTCTTACGGATAAGCCGAGTTGTTCGATCAAAGTTTCTACACGTTGACGCTTTTCAGCCCGTGGGATAGACCCTAATCGAAAATCAGCTGCAAACATTAAAGTTTCATAAACTGTTAGCATGGGAAAGAGCCGATCGTCCTGCATAATATAAGCAGAAGTTCTTTTGATGAAGCTCGGGCTCATCTCAGTGCCATCCAAGGACATCTTGCCCTTGAGGCTGCCACTAGCGATCCGCCCTGCTAATCCATCCAAAAGAGTAGATTTGCCCGCACCACTAGGACCCATAACTGCGGTGATGCACCCTTTGGGCGCGTAACCTGTGATCTTATTTAATAAATCTGCTTCTTGCTTCACCCATTTTCCTTGGTCGTTCTTCTTTTTCTTCATCACTGTATACGTTAGGCTCGTGAACTCTAACCCACCTGTAAAGTTCATCGGCTTCACCACATCGATCACTGTATCAGGGCGACCGCCCCTATAATTACGACTCATTTTGAGAAACTTGATTGATTTCAATTCGAACTCGTTCTAATTCTTTAAGATTTTGATACAATTCCTTTTTAAAAGACTTGTTGATAGTTGGATATTGTTGTACATAAAATAATTAGGAGCCAGTTCCAATGCTTCATTGTTGTATCCGGTCCACCTCAATGTATTGGATCCATTAGTAAAGATGAAAACGATTTTCTTGTTTCCTTCATCGTTTGTTTTCGTTACGTTCTTGAAATCACATATAACATACATTCTTCTGTAAATTAAATATAACAAGGGAATCCACACCAAGCATGTTTTTTTTCGTCCAATATTTCCAAAGAAGCAAATCAATAAAATCTCTTAATTACACTTTTTAATTGATTTAATTAGAAATAATCATATCGGTAATGTTACAAAATTTACTCTTCTTTTCTAAAACATTTTATAATTACATATCTATTTATTATAGACTAGGTTATATTCCCGTGTGATACACGGGACAAATAAATTTACCGTTACATGATTTATAATATAAAAATTTATGTCTTAAATATTATGTATTATACGGATTAAATAAACCCATGTATTTGATATTCGAAAATTTGAAGTTAACATATTTGAAATTTTAATTATGGATAGTTATTAATTAATAAATAACTATTATAGCATTAATAATTAATAGGAGAGAGAAGCGGGGAAACCAATTATTTGATGGCCTATAATGGTGACAAGTGTCCGAAATTATTTTTATTTGTTAGTAAGAGATTTAAAAGTTTATAACATACTTTCCTAACATATATCCTATGTTGGGCATTTTTAGGCTTTTGTCGACTTTACAATCTACATCGTTTCTAAAGTTTTTACTATGATAAAACAAGATTAGCCGTTTTAACTCGTTTAACTTAAGAAACTAGAATATTTAGCTCGAGTTTAGCTTGCTTAAAACTTGAGCATGCTCGTGACTCATCGAATCGTTTATTTTAAATTTTATTGTTTTCTACAAATATTGATGTATATGACCAAAAGTATTATTGTTGACATAACAATAAAATAATTCAACCATTAAAGCAACAATCCCACAAGTTGCAATAACATAAAAATTGACAACTTATAATATTATTTATGCAAAAAGAAAACACATCAAGTACACATTCAAATATAAATAACAAAACAATGCACGTCCTCTTGTGCTAACGTATTTTTATGTATGTTTTCTTACTAGGAACATCAGTCATACGATTATAGTATATTTTAATATTGAATTACGGTGAAATTTAAGTTGTTATTTATATACATTAAACTTTATGTTCTAGTTCAAACGAGTCCAACAACCCGAGTAACTATTTGTTTTCTTGCAATTGAAATCTTAAGCATTCAAGAGTTGAGTCATAAAGTCGGATATGTTCAAGCTGATATGTTTATACAAAAGTTGAAGTCTTATTCAAGCTAAATATATTAATTACTTGGGCTCCTTATAAAGATTTGATCTAGGTATGGATTTGCTAAAGCTAAAAATACAAACTACTATTGTTCTCAAGATCAAGATCATAATAAGTCTCTAGGGAGAACTAGATTGTTTATGCAGATAATATTTTAGACTTCATTTCAGCTTCCATTATAATTTCACAAATCCAAACATAAGATCTTGATGTTATAATAAATGAGTTGTTATACACAAACATAAATTGTCTATAAAAGCGTAGTCGTTTGAAGATACTATTCACCCAACTTTTACAGACCGGTCTAGAGATGATAAGATGTATCTCCTTTATTTAAAAGGTCTATTCAAGAGGTGAATGGTTCGAATCCTACAAGTTCCATATATCGGTGGGTTTTAAGAGTTGTTTGAGAGCAATGAGCCGTTCTAAAAAGAATTAAAAAGAAAAGTAAAAGGGCTTGCACCCAAAACGAAAAATATGCCTATTAGTTTACATTTATTGTTTATGATTATTTATTTATTTGTGTTCACTAAAAAGAAAAAAAAATAATAATTAGAACTCATTTGGTAGTACTTGCTCATCATACTAAATGTCCTAACATAAATTATAACGTAAAACACATGAAAATTTATCTGATTTTATTTAAGTTTTAAAGGTCGATTACATGGAAATAGTCATCCTGTTATAAAAGACGTAAAGATAAGTACATTTACTTACACTTGACCCAGATGATTTTACACGTGCATTTACCAAGCCAAAACAATATTCAAGTTTATAGACGCCTATAGGAATTAAACACCCTAAAGCTAGACGCGGTTTGAGATTATGACAAAGCTTATAAGAACCAAATCAAATCAAACCTCTCTTTCAACGAGTCATATATCAAGATCACAAGAAAGCCGTAGTCGATTATCAACGGTGTAACAGTGAATATAAACAAATATGACCATATCTATGTAATTTAATGTTTATCTTGTATACATAAATTAATATCTTTAGGGTGTGGATGACTTCTGTAACTTGAGATTTATCTAAATGTGGTACCTTTAGGTTAACTTGCTATCTGCTATGGTTAAAAATGGAATAACTGTCTGAACCAAATATTACAACATTTTTAATTTTTAATCATTTGCTGTTCATTGACAAATCTAACCTGCTGCTTTGGTAGTTCATTGATGCACTATCTACATCTGTCCTGCTTGAACTTCCTTCTGAATATTTTCTCTTTGAGCGCGCTTTTACTGTCTCTTCTTTTTCATCAACAAACGAAACAAACGTCTGAAGAGGCCCTGATCGAACGCTTCTCCCACTCGTCTCAGTGAGTGTTGGATAAAGTTTGTAAAACTGGCGTATTGTTAGTGTAATGTATATGATAAGAGCAAGCAGACAGACTAAGCCACATATTAAGAACAGGCCTCGAAAGCTTGTTAAGTGGAGTTGGTCTACTTCATATTTTGTCCCTTGTGAGCTGCACGCGCTTCTCATCAACCATTTGTCATGGATCCTTTGTAGCTCACCGTTTTCTGATAGTTTTAGAATAGCTGTTGATATATCTGCTGCTAAAGGGGAATCTCGCGGGAAGGCCTGTGACAAAATAAGATTGGAAATATTAAGAAAATCTGAAGTCAAATGTTTTTGAGTAGAAAAAGAATGTAAGACTTCCAAGGTCCAAGATGTGAATTTGATGTGATTTAGGTATAGATATAATATATTTGTAAGTACTATTTGCTGTTACTAATCATGAAAAGTAAATTTTAGTGTAAAAGTTTGATGTTGAAATTTGTATATTTGATGACTAGGAAAGTCAACGTTAGAAATAAGTAATGCATCCGTAAAGACAAGTCAAATGTCAATTTTTTTGTTGAGTAAAGAATCTATAACCTTCCTGGTTAGAAATTTATAGTGGTTCACATCTAGAGTAGAAGATCTATGGTCGAACCAAGAAAGATTTATAAAGTTTTGGAGTTGAAATCGAAGAAAAATTTTGACCTTAATGGTCAAAGTTAGAAGGCCTCATAAGAAAATCATACAAGTTCACAGAAGTTATATGATGACTCTTTATAAGCAAAACTACAATATCTCTACATGTAATGGTTGATTTTTCATGAAAGCAAGATAGAAGCACTGGCCTATGGCTTGCCAAGGTCGAATGATGACTTTTTCTCACTGCTATTAAGCTATTTATAGCTTGTAAATATATGAACTTTGTGTGATTTAATGAACTTGAAACCAATGTATTTGACTACAAAAGTCAAAGTAAGCAAAAAGATACCAAAAAGTGTTAATTTTGCACTTAACTTTTCACACGTAACCCAAAAAGTGTTTCATTTTAACATTTTTGCAAGTATAATTGTTCTGAAAGCTAATTACTAAAGTATAATGTATAAATGAAAACTTTATACTTACAAATCCCCATCCATTTTTGGTAAACTCTTGACCAACAATGCTGAAATCACAACGGGTTGACAGAAAGAGTTCAATGTAAGCACGTTCATCAACAATTGCAGCAACACCACCATTCTTGGGACCATTTTTCAAAGCTTTTTCATAGTCTTCGGGCAATGAAAGAGGAATCAGTCGAGCTTCATGAATACCATATTCATTTATAAGATAATTACGGACAAATGAATTTTCTTGGTACCCAATGGGATCCTTGCTTGACATCAAACTATCAATTCCTTTAATAGGAGAATAAAGTTTCTGAACGGTCAGGATTGAGGTCAAACTGGCAGTGTAGCTTGAGTTTATTATCAGAACCACAAATAGCCATAGAATTAGAACCATGCGACCAAGAGTGCTCAACGTGTTTTCTCCTGCATAAACCATGATCAAGTAAGATCATACAACATTTTTGAATGAAACATGTGGATTATTATCCCCAAGGAAGTTTTTTTTTTCTGAATATAAAGAAGAGCACTTACTGTGGGATGAAAACAAAGTTGAAAAGCTAAACCTGCAAAAAACAAGATCAAACTGTGAGAGACAAGGTCTTGATAATGTCTTTGATGTGCATTTTGAAAGTGATTCTGTGATCTACAAATTGTAATAAAACTAGCCATAGGAGATGGTGTTTGGATTTGCTTTTTCTTCAAGATATTAAAACTGCTATGCAGATTCCGATTATTTAAGAAATTAGCATAAATTGACCAAAATGTACACTCTTATTATATAATAGGAGATACCTATCATGAGATGGGGGTAAAAGACTCAAATTAGCTTAAAAGAAGGGCTAATTAAGTACTTTAATTACACATTTTTAACAATTAGTTTTGTTGATGCTAGTATGAAATTGATTATCATTTTAATTCCTTATTAATCAGATAAATAGAAGCATAATCTGCTTATCTAAGCATTGATATTGATTGTTTCAAATGGAAATCCAAACACCCCCTGCACTAAAGGCTCAGATTGCTCTTACTCTGTGGTGATTTAGAAACAAAAACAGCAAATTTTATGTAATCTTGGTGTAATCTTTAGAACAGAAACAAAAACACTTACCACAGAACTGTAACAATCTGTTTTTTGGGAGGGCCTCGAAAATCATCATTTATACGATGTTCTAGAATCCATATGACAGCTCCCACAACTATGAAAAAAATTCCTGATACACACCACATTAAAGGAGAAAATGGTCTAAGAAAAGCCCAAATACTAGAGTTTGACCTCCTAACTGGTGCCACTACAACTAGACCAGATTCAATGAACGGTTGTGAAAAATCTGCTAATCGCGTCCGCTTGGTAGTTATAGCAATATCTCCCACTGCAGCATCATAAACCTGCATTAAATTTGGTTAAATTTCAATAAAATTCAACAAGATAGTTAACTAGAAATCTAGAATCATGTTTTTTGAAGTGGAAAAGTGGACACGATGGGTGGACCACACAACAGGTCATGCCAATTGACCCCAAACACTTTTTGTCCGAATGCTTTCTTTTAATAAATAACTTCTATATCAAATATGATAACAAGAAATATATAATATCAATGATAATCTGTTCTTTCATCAATCGGAAGTTTTTATGACTTCCAACCCATTAATTTGACATGTTTCCTCTTAATCTAATCTTTTACAGAAGAAAATTTAACCCATATGACGTATAAGAGATAAACATAACCTGAATCAACCAACTCATAAGTAAATGGATTGCATTTGCCTTTTAGATATACTAAATGACCTAAGTAACAAGAACAAAAAGAACTCACTCCTTCGTTTATCATGCGCACAAGCTTGGTGTTGCTAGGGTTCTTGACACCATCTCCATAGGATTGAAACTTAAAAGGAACAGCATATGGAAGTAAGTTTACAGCAGCTGTAAAAACATCAATACAGTATCCTTTAAATGCATGAGTGTCCTTTGACAGTCCCACAAATTCTTGAAAGCTGACTCTCTTTGGAACACCAATTTGCAACTGCT
Organism: Flaveria brownii; assembly: GCA_018326445.1. Classification (NCBI taxonomy): domain Eukaryota; kingdom Viridiplantae; phylum Streptophyta; class Magnoliopsida; order Asterales; family Asteraceae; genus Flaveria; species Flaveria brownii. The sequence continues at coordinate 3,358 of BJCN01012175.1, read as the reverse complement.
TTCCGTTCTCGGGGAAAACCCATCCACGCGGCTTTTGAATTGTTTGACCAGGCCAAATCACAGTGTGTAATGCCTCAGAAGCACTTGATTGCAGAGGTGACTTCATGTTGACTGTTTCTGGAGGACTAGCTGACAAACCCGAAGAGTTTGACCAATACCCGATTTTCCTAACACCAGTACCAATCACATTGAGAACTTCAAATGCTGGAAAAACCATGTCTTTATCAGAAGTAAACTCAATAGCACCCGTCAGTCCTTTCATTTTAACATTTAAGATGTTTTGAAGCAATAAATTTCCTCCATTGAATATACTTAAAGAATCAAGATTTAAGATGTCTCCTTTTAACCCTTTTAACTTGTGATCTTTTGAGAAGGAAACGTTTCCACCCTGATCAAAATAAGCATCAAGTGCACGAGCAAGCAGCCAAACGGTATCATATGCATATAAACAATAAGTACTTAATCCGAATGTGGTTAAGTTACGCCACTCAGAAGCAAACTTTTTTGTGAGTTTTGAACCTTTTGTGTATGCTTTTAGTGTAATAAACCCTTGCATAATATCAACTGTGTTTGAAGAAAGTGGAGAACTAATGTCAATAACCGTAGAAAGCCAATTTGTAGCAATCCAAACATACCCATTATTCAACATTTCAAGACTTTTAGCCACTTCAAGTATATCTAATCCCCAATTAGCATAAGTATGAACAACAAGAACTCTTGACTCCATTAAAGCAACTTGAACCAAAACATCACATATGTCTGCTTTTGTGGCTAGTGGTTTAATAGGCGCTTTATGGGAAATCTTACATCCTCTAGCTGCTAATTGATCCCCTAACGAAATTATTCCATTTCTCCCATGATCAGTGTCTATGTAAATCGCTATAACTTGCCTCCATTCATAGTATCTGACTATGTCCGCTATGGCAGCCATTTGGTACAGATCACTGTGAGTTGTACGAACAAAAAATGGATATTGGAGTGAAGTTAATGTAGGATCAGTAGCTGTGAAAGATAATAAGGGAACATGAAGCTCGTTTGCCACCTGGGAAATCACATGAGCTAAATCCGAACTTTGAGGGCCAATCAAGGCCACAGTATTTGTCTCCATGACTTGTAAAGCTGTTCATTTCAGATACAAATATAAACGACAAGATTTTAATTGAAGAATTCATACCACTTCTAGCTTAAACTAGTAAAAAATAACTTTAAAAGGTCAATCGTGAAAAAACTTTTTCCAGTGACTCTTCTCACTTTAAAATGGTAAAAAAACTTAAAACTACAGTGAAGCAAAACAAACGTTTAAAAGATTTACCCGCCATCATGCTCAGAAATCCACTGTAGTTTGAGTCATGAAGAGTGATTTTCAGCTTGGTTCCATTAAGAATAGTTGGATCAGAATTAACATCTTCAATTGCAGCCTCTAAAGCGATTTTTGCCACTTTGCCAATGATGGAATCAAATGTCAAGATAGATGCAATAGATATGGCATCTGGTCTTGCAGATAAAGTGGCATTATTAACTCCTTCAGTGAAATATCCACCAAAATTAACCACCAAAACCACCAATGCCCAAACTAAACTCTTAGCCATCTTTTTCTAACAAAAGCCGGTCTCATACACCCTGATATGCAAAAAGACACAAAAGAACTTAAGTTTCTGTGTTGTTAATTAATCAAATACCAATTATCACATTTCTATGATATGAAAAAAGCGTGGTTTAATAATATTAGCAAGCAGTTACTGCAATGAAGTAAATTTTTGAACAAGGTATACGATAGCAGCTAAGTTTGAGCAATCCTTTGGGTACTAAAATTACAAGTTGATATTCGATACTTGAATCTTGACCAACTAGCATTAAAATAAGGTGAGACAAGGTTGTGTTTTTAGATTTCTTTATTCCCAGATGGGATTCTGAAACTTGATATCACTGTCAGATTAAAGTATTTCGTGTATATATGAAATCAATAATTGGATAAGACGGAAATTGTGTCCAGAATGAGAATAATTTACAGCAAATGTTCGTCTATTAAACAAAACAGATGACTCCTTTACATATGTGGGTAGTGGGAATCTTAAGTAAGCTTTTCTTTTCTTTTCTTTTTCTATCTTTTTTAACTACAACTCACATGCTCATCTACTTCTGCTGCTAAACTACACCAATTCTAATATACACTATGCCAAAATTTGAACCCTAGAGATCTGCCCAAGAGGTAAGAGCCTCCGCCATCCAGCTGGTAGCTCTAGTGGCTATTAAATGCTACCGATATCTCACCAACAAAACAAAGAAGACAATTCTCAAAACTCGTCTAATCAAAACATCAAACATTTTGTATGCAACTTCAGGATAGTCCTTAGAAGAAATAACCCATCAAATTAACCCACACCCACATCATAAAATAACCATCTGTCCACAGCACGCATCAAGAAAGTCCCCCAAATGTGGAAAAGATCACACCTTTATCCTATACAGCTATATAATCCGATTGTATATACATGTATCTATGCCTATATACGATATATACATATATAGTGAGAGAGAG
>BJCN01011928.1:0-10797 GCA_018326445.1 Flaveria brownii | reverse complement strand
TGATAATGACTATATATAAAATATTATTATGAGTTTACTACAGTAATAGTCTAGTTGTATGCGTTGAAAATGGACTTTGGATGAGTTTTAGTTCGTTTAACATGTTTCTTTTTTTGCATGACAACACAAGGTAAGAAGATAAAAAAGCATCATCCAATTGCTCGACCCATGTTTAATCAGCTTACTAACTCCCAAAAGTTGCATCATTACATGAATGATATTGCGGCAAAACACACGGGTTGCATAACGGGTCAAAACACATTTGGTTGAAATGAGTTTCTTTAGTACAGGTTGGTTATATATCCATTTTTCTTTTAGACTAAATTAAAAATTTTATCCTTTAAGTATGTTTAAAATTATGGATCTTATCCTTAAACTTTCATAATTACACTAAGCGTCCTTTATTTAAAAACTTATCACACTTTATGTCCTTTCAACTAACAAAAGTTAAATTTTTCTGTTAATTTTGTGTAAATGACCATTTTGCCCTTATTACTTAAAGGACGAAATCTGTAATTTTTTTACTATTCTGTTTTTTCTTTATGTTTTTATTTTGTTTACTTTATCTTTTTAATACACTTTTTATTTTATAATCTTAAATATTATTACGTAATTATTTTTAAATTTTTTTATAAGTTATACTTTTAATAATAGTTTTTTAATTTATTATATATATATTTTTTGTTTTTAAAATTTATTTATCTACTTTTCTAATTGTACGAATACAAATTAGAGGGTTAAAAATATATTTTTCATGTTATATAATTTAAACTAGTAATCGGTTTTATTTCGCTGTCGCTTTTTTATTATTATTTTGGTTTAAAAAAATTTTAAAAATAGTTTGGCGTATGGTATAAAGATTTTAATACAATTTTGGTATAAAATTTTCAACTGTGCTAAATAGTTTGGCTTATGATATAAAGATTTTAATACCATTTTGGTATAAAATTTTCAACTGTGTTAACTAGTTTGGGTTATGGTTTATATTAAAAACCTGTTACAAATTAAAATAATTTTTTAATAAAATTTATTTTTTTATTTCTTTGATTAGAATTATTACTTTTATCATTTTAAAACTATTTTAATTATTTTATTATATATACTTACTATTTTAATTATTACTTTTATCATTTGTCATTTAGGGTTTTTAAAAAAATTAAAGATGAATGAGATGAAAATGAGGGCTCCAATTAGCATCTTTATGTGTCGAGACATCTTAATGGATCAAAATGAGTACTACAAATTTGATTAAAAAATATTATCACATTGATATGCCATTTAGGGTTTTTAAAAAAATTAAAGATGAATGAGATGAATAATACATTATGATGGGAATTTTTAAATATAGCCGTTAGAAAGCAAGATATTAAAATATAACTTTAAATTAATTAAAAATAGTTTAATAAAAATTAGTGGTATTTTATGTGTTATATATATATATATAATATATATATAATGAAAAACATATAATAAAAATAAATAAATTAAATAGTATATATTATATAAAATAAATAAGCAAAATAATCAATTAATAAAAATAATAAATAAATATAATAGTATATATTATATAAAATAAATAAGCAAAATAATCAATTAATAAAAATAATAAAAGAAAAAAATAAATAGAATTGAAGAATAAAAAAAAACTTTAACATTACAAAAGTAGTCCTTTATAAATAAAATGACAATAATGCCATTGACTTAACAGAATTATTTAACCCAGTTAGTAAAAAGGATGTATCACGTAATAACTTTTTGTAAAAAAAGACATTGAGTGACAGTCATTTTTCGAAAGGACTCATTCCATAATTTTCACCAAACATAAATGATGAAATTTGTAATTTAGTCTAAAATTAAATTATAAAAATGAATGAACAAAATATCTAAAATCTAAAATCATGATATTTTCGTCACTTTATCTGAAAATTATGCATTTTGTCAACACCTCGAAAGAGCGCGTGAAACATCTTTTCTTTTCTTTATAATATTGTAAATTGCAAAATGACCCTTCAACTAATCCACAAGGTTCCTTTTTTTCTCTTATTAATGCCATTTATCCTTTGAACATGTGATATGAGATGATTGTCTAGTCTTGAGCAAGTGTTAAAATGTCAAAACGCTAGTGACATATATCAATTTATTCGTCACCCTCAATCATTGTCATTATCATCAATTATCTTTTGAAATAAAAGAATAAGAAATAAATTATAAGTCTGATAATTAACGTCTATTAATTTTTTTGATAACACGTTTTGTAACGTTCTTACTATCACAGTTGTATAAGAAAAATTATCTAAAAAAAACTTAGTATATTGATGGTAGGGTGTTGAATAGACGGTATTCATGAATATGCATGTTAAAATTGGCATAAACCTGAAAAGTTTTACGAATATGATCACGCCACAAACAACAAAAACACTTGCTCAAAAATTTTGCTAGGCACATGAACCAAACACGACTTGGACATTCACATCTTGAGAGAAACGCGATAGTAAATATTAACACAAAATATACCAGACAAGTTTACCTCGGACCTACCTGTTGAGCTAAAAATATGTATGAGGTAAACAAAAATTAACCAAATCTGTTTAGACTAGACTCCCAAGTCATAAACATCTTATTATGTGTCATGTTCGTATATCAAATTCATACCTAAGTTATTATATGCTTTATTTTAAGTGAGGGATTATCAACATTAGACTGATTTAGTTTGTGATTTGTGAACTCTTCAACTTATTTAGTATTGTAATATATACTCTTAGATTTATTTGGATTGTGATGTGTAAACTTTAAAAGGTCTTTCTTTCTACTACATTAATAAACATAATAATCATATTTCATTCTGTTACTTTAATTTTACGATTAACTGTTATCAAATTATACAGTGTGTTGTAGATATTGGTGTGCATTCTTGAACAAAAAAGATGCCGTATTTGCACTTATACTCTTTTTGGTTTTAATAGCTGGTAAAACTTTATCATTTTTCATGATAATTCTTTATATACCTTTTTCAATATAATTTAAACAAGTTACAATAAACAACGAACAATATGTATTCTTTCCATATTTGTTTTCACTAGTCAATAATTGCTAACGAGATAAACACCAAGAAGATAACATGCTTAAATCTTTTTTTTTCTAACTTAAACACTCTAAAATTTGAAGTAAAATGCTTGATATTTCGTTATTTAGAAAATCCAATTCAAAACACTCTAAAATCCATATTTGAATGGCTAAAATACTATATAGAGAAACATTAACATTTATCCACCCTAAAATGAAAAAGCTAAACTAGGAATGTTTCAATGTAAAAAAAAGCATTAAAAATTTTAGAAAGAGAATATTTGAACAAAGAGTAGTTTATCGTATCTCGTATAAACTGAATGTGTCAAATGTGAGAGAAATATCATTCTTAAAAAAGACTAAATGTGTGAGAAAACAATGTACTTTAATAAAAAATTCCACCATACACACATCACTAACAACTTACACCATCTGCAAATAACCGTTTGAAAACATACATTATAGTTGTTTGCAAGCCAAACGATCATATGAACAAAAGATAATAGTCATTTGCTAGTTATATTAATATTATAGACTACTGCATTTTTTAACCATTAGTTTGTTCGTTTAAATTTGAATCTAACATATTTAAGCTAAAACTCATTTTAAATAACAAATAAATTTAAGGACTAAAAAGAAAAAAAAAACTTAGATTTGGCGCGTATACCTCACTCATTTTCTCTCCTACAACAACCCTCTCACAACATTATAATATCAATAATATCCACGTCATCGTTTCAATATAACCGGATAACGCATCGTCTTCCCCCATCCTCACACACCTATACCACGTTCATCTCCCCCAATTCCACCGTACAACCGCGACCACCCACCGTCACCGCCACCACCACCCACCGTCACCACCACCACCACCGTCACCACACCCCATGGGTGCTAATTCATCACTACTATGCCCACAGAGCTCCGACGGATCCACCCATCCATCAAAGCTCCAGCTCGGCGACATACCGGAATCCTGCGTTGCTCTGGTGTTATCCTACTTAGATCCACCGGAGATCTGCAAGTTAGCGAGATTGAATCGAGCATTCAGAGCTGCTTCCTCTGCGGATTTCATATGGGACGCGAAATTGCCCCCTAATTACCATCATCTCGTTGAAAAGTACCTGATGAAGAACCCTAGCAAATTGGGGAAAAACGAGATTTATTCGAGATTGACCAGGCCTGTTAGATTTGACGCCGGAAATAAGGTTCGATTTCGTTGTTGATTTGTTGGAATTTGAATTTGAAAAGTCAAAATTGTAGTTGTGAATAATTTGGTGAGTTTTTGTTGCAGGAATTTTGGTTGGATAAAAGGAGTGGAGGAGTATGTGTGTCGATTTCTTGTAAGGCGTTGAATATCACCGGAATCGATGATCGGAGATACTGGAATTTTATCCCCACCGATGAATCAAGGTGAATTTCTTTATAGATTGTATATGCAGCATATATGAATACACTTTACTGTATGTTTACTAGAATGAAATTCGATAAATTTAGGTGTAATTACTGATCATGAGAGTAGATTTGCAGAAAATGCAATGGTTTAAACTCTATGTTTTGAACAGATTTCACACAATTGCATACCTGCAACAAATTTGGTGGCTTGAGGTAGAAGGAGACCTTGACTTTAGTTTTCCAGCTGGAACATACTCCTTGTTGTTCAAGCTCCGGCTCGGGAGGTTCACGAAGAGACCTAACCGACGGGCGTCTCACCACGAGGGTGTTCATGGGTGGGACATAAAACCGGTTAAGTTCCAGCTCAGCACGCCCGATGGGCAGAATGCTGTTTCAAAGTGTTTCTTGCAGAACAAAGGGATATGGGAGTATCATCATGTGGGTGATTTTGTGGTTGATGATTCAAACATACCAACGAAGATAAAGTTTTCGTTGACGCAGATTGATTGCACGCACACGAAAAGTGGTCTTTCTGTGGACTCGGTTCTTATATGCCCTAGTAGCCTGGTTAAAGATTTTAAAACATTGTTATAGCCATAAATCATAATTGTGTGTTTTTAGTGACATTTTTTGTGTGGTTTTAGACCCTAGCGAAGACGGTAGTTCCTAGAACGTGTATGCCACAGTAGTGTCTGTTTGGTGTTGTAAACATTGTAAGATACTCGAGTTTTGACAGTTAGAGTTTTGAGTAAAAGATGTGATCGAGATATTCCCAATGTGGTTTGTTTTAGGCACATGTTTCTTGTACATGTTATCTCCGCGAATATGTTTCTTGTGACCAACCGCTGGTTTTGTAGATATGAAGTTAAGAGGAATTTATAATGAGGATTAACAGTTGCCTACGGTACTGGTTTAGTAGATTCTCATAATCAAGAATACAGTTACTGGAATTTGATTGTGATCATGTTATTTCTCTTATGCAGACTCTGTTACAACTAAGGGTGTCACGGTCTGATTTGTTCGGTTTGGTAGTACTGAATCGTTAACTAGTGTTTTGGGAATGGCGTCCAAACAGGCTAGATTAGATGGGTCAACAACCATCAGTTCAGAAGTTTGGTTTTAATGGTTTGAATCAAGTTTAAATTTGTACAGAAATTTTAGAATGGCAAATGTGATTTACGAGTATAATTTATATACATAACTGCATACTCTAAAAATAAAACAGAATATGTACGCACAATAAAGATTAAACAATTGATATGGTTTACATGACCGATTCAAAGTACTAATTTCTATATTGCCGCTAGGACGTTAAACTGTCAAAACCAAATAGTATAATTTAAAATTAACCGACTTGCTTTAGTTTGAATGAATCGCTCGATTCTAATGGTTATGAACGTACCCAAACAAATAAACCCAACAAAAATCCAACTCATGAAACTATCGATCTACTTATAGAGGGTTGACGTCGTATATTCACATTCATCGTATATTAACATTCAATACGCACCCAAACAACCCCATCATTACAAATGCATAAGTACGCAAATTCAAACATAACTGAGACATACACTGGATATTAATCAGGATGAAAGCAGAAGTGGCATACATTACTGCAATTGTAAACTGCAAATAAAAAATCAGACACCCACAACATATGTAATTGCAATATATCTTAATAATTATTTTAACGACATCAAAAGCTAGGTTGTGTGGTAAGGGGCATCATCTGTTTCAAGATGTTTTTGACTTGGGTGCTGACGGAAGCAACTGCAAAAACCACATCAAATATCATTGCGCCGTTAAGATGTTATCCTTGCTATTTATAAATGATTCATGAAGAAAGAATAACGGTGGCAATAGAAATATTATTTAACATTAACATTCATGGGGCAATGAACTTACCTGATAACAAGATATGAGTGAGGTGGTGAATCCAAAGGCTCCTGTAACACGAGGAGTGATCTTTTTGGGAGCCAATTGAAGCAGACCGACAGCAACCACAATATCCATGGCTGCTTTGATCAAGGCCAATGACCTCTCGTTTGATTTTTTAAATTTAGAATGATATTGCTCATTCTGCAATTGAAAGAGTCAAGTAACCCAGATAAATTATTGTCAAAAGTAATTTTAGAACTTGTCTACATAAGGTTGATGATGTACACAAACCTTGTATTTATCAGTACCCTTGAGCTCCTTATCCAATTTCTTCATTGATTTTGAAAGCCTTCCAAGCTCTCCTAACTGAAGATCACAAATTATGTAATCAACCATGAGAAAAGACAATAAAGGACATTGTGTGTATTTTGAACAAAAGTGTCGTCAACTATGTACCTCAACTAAAGTAGTGCATACTGAAGAGCCCATCCAACAGAAGAGGGATATCTTGCCAATTATCTCCGCACGCTCTTTGTTCTAACAAAACCAACAAGATCAATCATTTTATACCATTTTACATTTTATCGGTGTATTAATAAAATCCAAAAAGCAAAAGGATGCACACACACCTTGTAGATGCCTGATCTATGGAGCCATACAATTTGGTCAAGGAACAAGAAGGTCGACAACAACGCATTTTTTGACTGAAATAAAGCATTGTGATCAGAATATTTTAAACTGAAAGATTAAAACTAAGTTATTAGTTATTGACTGAAGAAAGATATACCTTCCCCAGTAAAACAATTGGAAGGGGAGTTCCTGGGGCAGTTGGACTGATAAGAGCATGTAAATCATTGACAAACTGCAAATAAGATTTTAAAACAACATCATATTCAATATCTCTACATCAGATTATAAGCAGAGAGTTTGATTACTTTTACAAAAACAATACCTTGAAAAGACGGAAAACTTTCCTAGCCAAGCTAGTTGATTTGTCGACATTTTGGGCAGTGCCCGGCTCACCGTTACTCACAAACTTGGACCCATATTGTATTGCTCTGCATATCTTATCCCTGGCTTCAGCTTTGTTCAAATACAGAACAGCTAGAGCAAGTTCTGTTCTCGCAACGTCAAGAGTACTCATTTTCTATTTTCTATTTTCTATTGTTCCTAAGAAGACAATTCATGAAGAAAATAAACAATCAAACAGCAATCATCATCCCTACAAACTCACACACCTTTATTAAACTTGACCATACATAATAACACCCAATTCGACAGCTTCCGATTAATGATTGCATATTCAAGTGTAACCAAGATATTTCATCAACAGTCAAGAATAATTTAACAATATGTTATTTCATCAACCCTCTCTAGTTTCCACACAGCTTACTAATTAGCTAGAGTTTCAATCTTTCATCCAAAATCAAACACGGTGCACAATCAATCAAAGTCCAAATCCAACAAATTAAGGTCAACAGATGATAAACCACTTCTTATTTAAACAAAATTTCAACAAATTAACACTGGAACATCAACTTGTTTTCCATAACACATCAAACTATCAAATGAATTCAAATCGAAAAGTAGAACACACAGATACACAATCACTAATCGAACCCATCAGTAATTAGATCAAACATAGCTCAAACAATACATCAATCATCTAATACGAACATCAAATTGCAAGTTGAAGATAGTATATTATGAATCTGTTTACTTACTTGTGTATGATTAGATGGAAAATGGGTGCAGATATTTTAGGGTTGTGATAATTTCACCGTTAAGAAGAACACACGGTGAGTGTGTGTATATGTGTGAGAGAGAAACCGATCGGATTGCGTATTGGTGTATGTGCCGAACGTCTATCCTTGTAAATCACAAAATAAAAAGATAAAATAATGATAATAATTTTTTTATTTTTTATTTTTGTTGAACAAAAAAAAAAAGAACATAATAAAGGCATGTTTGGTCCTCTATTTTCTAAATTACATATAGATAAAATAGTGAATGAAAAAAAAGTTGTTTTTGGGTTCGTAAATTATGTTATTCGAGTCTTATTTTGTCTTTCTCAAAAGAATATGTTTTTAGTCGAAATCGAATCGCATTTAGCTTTTGGGTTGAATCTTAGACAAATGGTTCGTGTTTTGACTTGATCTTTTATTGTTGTATACTTGTAGTATGTGGTATGGTTTAAATTCAGTTTTTCGACTAAAATCAAATGTTAAAATTGATGTTTTAATTTTTTAGAGAAATTATAACATACTGCTAAGGGGTTGTTTGACAGTCTCTTAATTAGAATCTTAATGGTTCAGATGTTTGAATTGTTTAGCACTTAATGGTTCAAACTGTTTGTTTCCCGAGCAAATGTCTGAATGGTTAAGACATTTGTCTCTGAATGGTTAAACATTATACTAATGCTGAATGGTTAAGAGGTCTAATGCTGAATGGTTAAGACCTCCTATCTGAATTGGTCAGACATTTGCCTTTGAATAGTTAACCGATATACTAGCTCTTATGATTCAGATCTCTTAATGGTTCAACACTTAATGATTCAGACCTTTTATTGACTCAACACTTAATCATTCAAATATTACCAAACAGTCCCTAAGAAGTGTTTGTAATTATAATAATAAACAGCAGGTTGGATTAAAACTTATAGAATCAGTAAGCTTTGTCCGTTAAAAAAAAATAGTAAGCTTTGTGATTCTCGTAGGGTGTCTTTCAATCAAAGATTAATACGTCGTGCACAAACTTAAAATATTATAGCTTCTTTTAAATAAAATAAAAAAGGTTATATAAAAAGCTAAATATCTTTTGTAACAGTAATGTGTGTGCTTGTGGCTACATAGAGCCAAAACATGTGTTGTTAGAAAATAAAGCTAGCCAATCAAACCAAATGCCGCGCTGTCTCAAACTCAATTATTGAGTATTAATTTTTTTTAACAGTAAAATAATTCTACTTTTATATTACATCAAATTACATTATTATTTGAGTTTGAATCCAAGACCTACCCTCTAAGAAGCAAGACCTCTACGAAATGAGTCAGTCCCACATTAACATTGACTATTGAATTGGGCAAGTAAAATATAAATATTATAAGGTAATGTTATAAATAAAAAGGTTTGTAACTGAAAAATTGTAAAAAGTAACCTTAACTTTTAATTTTTTAATTGATGTTAAAATAAAATTATAAAAAAAGATTGTTAAGTGGAATTTTAGACATGGCCATTTTATTGACTTTTTCTTAAGTACTTCGTTTTTTAGCATTCGTAACTTTTATATATGACAACATTTATTTTAAAACTACACAATAAAAATGAGAGGCTTTTATTCTAAAATCAATTACAATATCGTTATATATAAAAATTCAAAAAATATACGCTTTTCAGCTCATAAGATTTAAACTCATAATCAATTTTCATCCTTTTAGATTAAATACATATTTTTACTATAACTTTTTCCTTATAATCATATTACATTATCGAGTCATTTATAATTACCATATTTAACATTTCGTTCTAACTTTTATACTTTAATGAATTTGGTTTTAACTCTAACCAAAACCAACAAACATTATATTATAGTTATGATCACGAACATGTACGTTTCAGTTGTATATTGTAAGCATACATCTTTAATGTACTTTTTAACGCGCATAAGGTTCACCATATTTCTATCGCAAGAGAATCCTACTGCTTTAGTTGGACTTTTATTATTGTTTCATTCAGTATTAATTAAAATAGATGGTTGTAAATTTGTTGAGGGACCATCATTTTGATTTTTCTATTTGTTTATTCTCAGCTTAAAACATTTACAATGGTTTTTCTATCTTTATCCTTGTAATTTCACTTAAATTTACGTTTATCCTTCAAGTTTTGTTATTTTCTAAAAATGCCCACAACCCACTCCCCATATTTACCCCTAATATAATACAATGATACTTGCTTATATATTTATAACTATCTTTTCTTTTTCTTCTACTCATAGACATTCATAGATAAATATATAATAATAGTTGTGGGGATAATAGTGCTTCCCTAATCTTAGGGATTCACTTTAGATTTCCTTAAATTAAAGACCGGGAATGGGGACAGCGAATGAGATGTATGAGTGGAAATGAAGATTTATATATTTACTTCTTATAATTTAAGGATGCCGAATGAAATGGGGAATCCATTATAATTGCTCACAGTATAATTCTTATATATTTTATGTAACTCAAGTTATTACATGCTTTGAGTCTTGGGCTTCACGGTAGAAAGTATACAATTCGCGTGTGGATTTCAATGGTTTTGTGTCATGCAAAGTAATACTTTGAATATTAAAAGTAAAATTTTAGACAAAAAACAATTTATTAAGATTGCAAAAGGCTCTAGATGAAAAAGGTTAGAACTTGCATTATATTAGGTTTTAACAAAATAACCATACACAACATAGACAAAAAATTGATTCAGTTA
>BJCN01011634.1:0-12197 GCA_018326445.1 Flaveria brownii | reverse complement strand
CCCAGACCCTGCTCTGAGTGGGATATACTGGGTTTGTTTGTTTGTTTGTTTGTTTGTAAAAGGTTTAGACACACAAGTTGTTCATGCATCTAATTGGACACTTTGGATGCATCGTTGTGCACTAAAAATTGAATTTTGTTGATTTTTTTGAAAGTCTCATACATTTGAACTACGATGACAGAACTTATGCGGCAAGCAGGCGTCGTAAAAACATCATCCCCGAAGGATCGGATGATCAATAATCGCCAAAAAAGGTTTGCGTTTCTTGGAAATTGATACTTTGTTTGTCCGAGTTGAGAAAGAGATAGCAGCAACACCAACAACAGCAGTAGCCAACATACTCTGGTTAAACTATAAAAACAACAGGTGGGTGGTTGTGTTTTGTTTTTGTTTTTGTCCATGTTACATTGTATCTAGTTTTGTTCATGGTGAAGGCATACAAGCAAGACCCCATCCTTATTTGTAATAAATCCACGTGGTCGTCCTGGCTTATAGTTTATAGTTTTATACACATTATTTATTTTATTTTGTTGTGAATCTATGTTGTTTTGAAATGAAAATAAAGTAAATAGAAGTTGCATTGGGGTGTTTGGAAGTGCATACAGAATTTGATTAATATATCAAATTTGGATCTTACTTTGGTTAGATAATGTGTTGTTACCACATGGGTTGTAGTAGAATGGTAAGAGGTAAAGTCTTCTTAAAAGAGACTTAGGTGCAACTTGGTTTTCCAGAGATAAAATGTCTGCAACCTGCGAATCACATCTGCAGACATCTGTAAAAAAAAGAGGTGGACCGAGGCTCCGCAGTCTGCAAGAAAAATACTGTTTGTTTTTTTAACTTCTGCAGACTTTTAAAATAAACTGGTGGTGGTGGTGGATGGCGGTGGTGGACGGCGGTGGGTGGTGGTGGACGGTGGTCGTGGGTGGTGGTGGTGGACGGTGGTTGTGGGTGGTGGTCGTGGTGGTGGACAGTGAATGGTGGTGGCGTTTCAAGTTTAAAATCGATATAGAAAACAAGATCAATTGGAATAATTCTTCAAAGACTTTATTAACAACCAAGAAAATCACTCAAAACTTGATTACAAACATCTACCATAACTTGATATTTATAGTTAACCTATTATATCTTTTAAAGTTTTAATAACAAAGTAATGCTATTAACTAGAATTCTATCCAAACTTGATATTATCCTTTTTATTTAAATCATCCTTATCACCAACTTTTGATAAATGAGAATTAACCTCCCAACAATCATCCCCCTAATTCTCGACTATAACAAGAGAGGTCTTTAACTCCAATTAGTTATCGCATCTCACCGAACTTAATTCTTGCAAGTAGTTTGGATTTGATCATTAGCTAAGTTTTTATGGTTCTCATTAGTTTCTTGATCTTCACTTGTTCTTTTTTGGGTTCGATGCACCTTAACACCAAGGTACTTTATCCCGAGCATTACTCGTGGCTCTTCAACTTAAATTCTTGAATCATCGTTGAAACAAATACTTCTCGGGAGAGCTATAATATTGGATCTCAACCAACTTGTTGATAACCCCATTACATTCGACACTGACTCGTGGCTTATCACCGCTTACATGTTTGAACCGAAAGTGCATCACCCATTCTTCTCCTTCAATCCACGAATGTTCTTAAAAACCTAAAAAACCGATTGACTTGATCCTTCAATGACAACAACTTATGGTCACTAATCTTGGTCAACAAGTTTGATTTAAGGTTTTCTTGAACGTGGCTGTGTTGAATGGCTTGTCTCTCATTTGAATTGTTTTTACTTTGCTGGATTTTTTTTAAAATTTTCTTGGCAATAAACTACACGGCTCTGGTTCCTTGGTTCCCGGATATGATAAACAAGATCGACGACAACTTCTTGAAGCAATTAGTCAGAAGTCCCTAGATCTTTCTTGGCATCTTTGACTGGTTGGCCATAGATCTTACTCGGTTGATTTTGATCAACCCTAGAACTCTCCTTGCTAAAAGCGGTCAACCCTAGATCTCTTCATGATAACGACAAGCTTCCATGCGACGACTAAGTCTTGGTATCAATCCAAAATCGATACTAATTCAAGCTCTAATACTAATTCAGATACTAATTCAAGTCCAAAATTGATATAGAAAACAAGATCAATTGGAATAATTCTCCAAAGACTTTATTAGCAAAAAAGAAAATCACTCAAAACTTGATCGCAAAAATCTACCATAACTCAGTATTTATTGCTAACCTATTATATCTTTTAATAACAAACAAATGCTATTAACTAGGATTCTATCCAAACTTGATATTATCCTTTTATTTAAATCATATTTACCACCAACTTGTAATAGATGATAATTAATGTCCCAACAGTGTTTAACCCTCTGCAGATCTTAGAAGATCTTAAAAGTGGCTGGATCAAATCTGCACCAAGAAGAGTTCGCGCAGACGTTTTTTAATGAAACGTCTTTGAAAAAGCAAACAATCTGCAGATAACAATGTTTGCCGTGGTTTGCGCGGCGCAGACAAAAAAGGCTGCGAAAACCTTTTTTAGAAAAACAAATACCACCTTAGTCTTTTTAAAAGCAAACCTAGGTGCAAGTAAATACCACCCCTATTCACATATAATCATCAAATCAAGAGTAATCGAATAAATATAAAGCATTGTTTGGAAAACCGGATCAGACCAGCAACCGGACTCCAATCCGGTCCGGTTCGGTGCTTAAAACCGTTTTGTCATTGAACTGGTGGTCTCGGACCGGTGGTCGAACCAAAAACCGGACTGGTTGAACCGGGAGTCGAACCAAATGAACCGGGAGTTGGACCAATCGAACCGGTTTTCACATATATTTTTTTTATTTTTTTAGTATTTTTTACGTATATATTTATAAAAATTATTATAATTTTATCTGGTTCTTATATTCGGTCCGAAATGAACCAATAAAATGTACGATTCACTGTCCCATACAATTCTGAAAATATTAATATATAGTGTAAATTTATGATGTAAACAGATTGTCATCATCAATTAAAATGCAGGCAGTTTGTATTAATGTTATTACCGTTAATTTTGGTTTACAGAGATAACCAACCATTTAATCTATAACCATTTTTCTCTCATCGTTTACTTTGTCTCCACTCTGTATCGATCGATACTCCTACTGCTACAGATAGAACTCAAAAATGTCGAATGCATCCCTAATTACACACTATCGCAACATGATCTTCACAAACGCACATGCCGGTGTCAGTACACCGATTCATCATCTTCATCACCGGCAAATCTCCAGTTCATTTGCTTCATCTCGTTCTTCTAATCGCTACGGTAGCATCGGTGGTTGTATGCGTCGATCTTCACCGTTAACCATAAGATGTTGCAGCAGCGGCAGCAGCTCCGATTCAAATTCCGGCAGAGGTTTCGGACCTCAGCAAAGAGAACAGCCGTTAACCTCGCCGGCGACCACAACTCCGGCCGCTAACAAGGTATAGGTTATCGGACGTGAATTTTACCATCGATTTCGCTTAATTCAGTTTGATTTTTTTTCGTTTTGTTGAGGATTTTGATTCGTTGAGACTTGTTAATGTGTTGTTCAGGCAAGCAGGACTTCAATTGCAAGGGACGGTAAGGATGGGGGTAAAAGTGCAGCGTCACGACGGAGGTAGTATGTAATTTGTTTCTATATAATAATACTAGAAATAGATTTTCTGCTTCTGATTTTGATTTTGATGTTGATGTTATTGGGAGATATAAGATTGAACATATGCTGTTGTGTTGTTTTTGCTGAAATTATAAGTTTGTACACACTTTCGGGTCATGTTACTGATATTTGAGTGTCATTATGGTTTGTGATTGATTGTTAAATGTTGCAGGAAATCAGTACCACAGCAACCTGGTTCTATACCTAATCGTAAGTGAATCCATCATATGGCAATTTTGTTTTATTTTATGTCCTTTCAGATGAACTCGAAATGCTGCCGATTGCCCCATTGTATGAAATTGGTTTGGGCAAAAAATCTCTCTTTCTTCTACTGATATAGCTAGGATTAAACATTTTGATGACATGTTTGGTTTGGTTACAGTCTGTTAGTAAGTCTATTAAGAACTGTTTATCTGCCTTTGATGCATTAATGCCAACTTGTAATTTTTCGTGCAGAAGCACCTGCAACAAATTATGGAATGGAAGGAACATCTAGAAGTATAACATCCGATCTTGAGTTTGAGGAAAGGCTTCAGTCGGTTAAAAGGTCTTACATTCTACTTAACCATGGTTAAGCATTATATTGCTTCAGTTCTTACAGATTTGTTTTCTTTAGCATGCTTTTGACATTAATACTTATTTCAGTTAGAATTTACCTGAATGCAGAACCTACTGTTTTTCAGTTTTTGCATAATATGCAATGCTCGCAAATGGTTAAATTGGTGTTTAGGATGCTGCATGCTGATTAACTAATGCACTCATTTCATGAAAAATTATCTGAAAAGATAAAGGTTTACTTAACATATATTGAATGGTTGTGAGTTAGTATAGCTAGTATTTATACATAAAATTATTGAATACTATAATTTTGCTTCATGGAAGTTTATTTGGTTTCACCTTAGGTCAGCATTGAACCAGAAAAAAGCTGAAGAGAAGAACATGTATGGAACAATTGACTATGATGCTCCAGTTGCAACAGAGCCTAACAAAATAGGACTTGGTACTAAGGTGATGACTTGTTGGATAATTTGAATTTTCTATACCATGAACAGAGTTCCCTTTAGCATATTCAGTGGTTGAGAGCTAACATGCACTGCAATAGATTGGAGTAGGAGTTGCTGTTGTTGTTTTTGGGTTGGTGTTTGCTCTTGGAGATTTTATTCCTTCTGGAAGGTATAGTTTATTAACTGATCCTTCTTAAGCAAATTAGTTCTTCACAGACACAAATTTCCTTTACCTTTTATATTTCTAAATACTTACTATATGTACTATATGTAATTCATAAATTTGTAAAAATTCCAGTGTCAATTCGAATAAAGATGCAATCATAGAAAAGAATACATTATCA
Source organism: Flaveria brownii (assembly GCA_018326445.1). NCBI lineage: Eukaryota > Viridiplantae > Streptophyta > Magnoliopsida > Asterales > Asteraceae > Flaveria > Flaveria brownii. The sequence goes on along the minus strand of BJCN01011634.1, from coordinate 7,166 downwards.
CCAGAAGAGAAAGAAACGCTTCAGGTACAATTCGTAACGAGTACCAATATAAGCTTTGTTCATATTATCAGTAATCAGAATGATCAAGTTATGGCTTTATTCAAAATAAGGTTATTGCTTAGTGTACAATCACACATTGCTTCAATTATAAGAGATCCTATGTTCTGAACATGTTCTTCATTTGTTATAGAAAAGACTACAACAATATGAGGCAACACTTAGCATCTCCCCAGATGATCTTGTTGCTCGTGAGGTGAGTCAAAGTGTACATGCTAGATAATTACAGTTTTATGCATATGATTTGTTTCTTATCATTTAGAAGCTTTACTATTTATTATACATCTATTTTTCCTTATACAAACATATACACACTCATACCTACATTCATAGAGATTAATACATATATATGTATATGAATCTACATACATATTATCCATGTGGATTTGCAGGGAGCAGCTGTAACTTTAACCGAATTAGGAGACTATACCCGGGCAGCTTCCATGCTAGAAGATTTGACCAAGGTTTGTCTTTTGAAATCATGTACAAAATAAATGATAACCTAACACTAGAATTATGTACAATCGAACATATGTGACTTTACAATTTTGGTTATCAGGTAAAACCTAGTGATCCTGAGGTTTTCCGTTTACTTGGAGAAGTAAAGTTTGAAATGAAGGATTACGAAGGTAGTGTTGCTGCCTATAGGAGTTCAGCAAAGGTCAGCATTCCCTCTCCATCCACCCCAAATAATGTTTGTTATGTAAGGGCTAATTTTTTTTTATTTAATAGAAATTTCTTTCCAAGCCATAAATAAACATAAAATTTACCTATCTCATAAACTACTCAAGTTAAAGTGCATGTAATTATATCTGTTTACACGAGCTCGTTATTTCAGTAACATGGAAAGTAAGGTTCATAATACTGTCAACAGTTTTTGTCTTTTCCCTAGATTTCAAACAAAATGGATTTTCAAGTTCTCCGTGGTCTCACAAATGCATTGCTTGCTGCTAAGAAACCTGATGAGGTACGTCATACGTTTGAATATAATATAATCCAGTTGTTGGCTACTTGGCTTGAAAACTTTCTGAAAAAGGATATGTTTCGATTTTCATGAGTCAATTTTTAGTGAAAATGATATAAATATTCTTGTATATCTGCTTATTCAGGCTGTTCAGATCCTTCTGGCAACTCGTGACAGTTTGGAAAGAGAGAAATCAAATCAGGAAAACATTGGAGGTGATAATAGTCAAACAGATACACAATCTGAATTGGACCCTATTCAAGTGAGTTGCTCCTTCGCTAAATAACAGTTTCATTATCCATTTGCAAACTATATAATTTCATATGTGATCTATCTAGCCAATCTATGGTTACATTTCAAATAGACAAACATGAAACAAAATATAGAGAGTTTGGAGTTTAAACTTTAAAGAGAAAGAGAAGGGTAGAATGGTCATATTCTAAATTATATTTACTAAAATTGGTACATCTTATATCAAACTTTTAGTGGGTAAATATGATATTACACGAGTTTTCAGGGTATAAATAAATCGCCCCATAAAAAATAGACACAGAAGTCATCCAATATGTAACAACTCATGCTACCAAGTAACAGGGAGTGTGTCAATTATTAGATCCATATGTTGTTTCTGTATCAGATGAAAAAACAGATCGTCCCCAATTAAATAACTTCTTACTCATTATAATACATTTTCTTAGGTTGAATTACTTCTTGGCAAAGCATACTCAGACTGGGGCCATGTCGGTGACGCCGTGTCTGTTTACGATCAACTCATCTCTAGCCACCCGAATGATTTCCGCGGTTATTTGGCAAAAGTTAGTAACATTCCTCCATTTCTTGTTTTAGTTTTGTTTTTAATGTTTTTTTTTTAATCTTCAATGCCTTCAATCTCTTCTACATAATTTCTTATACAATACAGAAATTCTATAGAATATATTTTCTTCCATCATTAATCATTAACAAAGTAACATGAATCTATGCTTCTATTTTGACTTTTCTTCTGTTTGGTTTATATAACAAAGCTTATTCCTCTGCAGGGAATTATTTTAAAAGCAAATGGAAAAAATGGAGATGCAGAGAGGATGTTTATACAAGTTAGTGCTAATCTACTATTTAATTGTGTATTTATAGTTTATAACTCATATACCAGCAATCTCAATCTAATTATTGTTTATAGGCTCGGTTCTTTGCACCAGAAGGAGCCAAGGCAGTCGTGGATCGTTACTCAAGACAATAACTGTGACTCATGGTCCATGGTTCATGGGTCATGGGCAAGTTTTTGGTCTAGTGCCTGTAATAGTCCAGAGGCACATCAAAGTTGTGATACATGCATCATATAAGGTATGAAGGTTTCAGTTTCAATATGAAGCACTTTCGTTATATAGTGGGTTACGAGGATTGACTTATTCTTGTCATTTACGATCGGTCATCTTAAATACTGAACGGAAACTCAGCATTTTGACACGGTTGTAAATGATACAAATTTAAAAAGGATATAATGGATAATAGGTAAAAGCTAGGACTTAGAAAGTTGCCAATGTATATAATGGACAATGTACTTGTTGGTCATTTAACTATTAACATTTTTCCTATTAAGATCATATATGGTACAAGTGACCCAAGTGTCCAAGTACGTTATTTGTATTCATTTCAAGCAAATAATTTTTTTTTTATTTTTTTAACAAAAGCAACAATTTTAACATATAACACACTTCGATAATCATATGTAATGCTTTACTGATAATAAAAGTATGGATTATATCCTTGTAAATTATCAGGGAGGAATTGTCATATGTTAGGTTTTTTGTTTCTTTCTTTTAGCCTGTGATTCAAACAGCCTAAGGTTTTTAGAATAAGCGTTATTCGTAATTGGTTCACAATATATGGACACTACTCATAAGAGTGTTGTATGTTGTTTTCAAACTTATTAAAAAATAATAACATGAGTTTTTCGTGTCATAGTTGCATGCATTCATGATATATTTAGTTTAGTGTTCATTGTAAGAGGGTTGTGTCGTGTGAAAAACTCCATCAGATCCATATCATATCATTCATGCCTTAGAAAAACCTAAAAAGTACTGAAATATTCTCACCATACTTATATAAATGATAGTGTTTATCGATAACTTGTTCATGAATTAACAAGTTCATTATACACAAGAAAGGATGATAGAGACTCATGGTTACTAATCAAGAGTCTATCTTCACTACAAACTTCTCAATAATCAAGAAACTGATCACGCTTACAAGCTCCTCACTAATAAGTTTGTAATCATGCATACACTTTTAACTAATAAGACACTGATCACCTCTTTACATTTAACTATTCAATGTAATGATTACCTTATAAACTTTTCTACAAGAATGATATAGGTCACCAATGCAATATTTTTCTCTTATGCGGAATCATTTAGAAGTGGCGGGTGAACACTCATACATAACCACTTCAGGGTTAAAAAAAAGGAGTTAATTACATAGATGGTTCTTGTGATTTGGGTGAAATAACAAGTTTAAATACTAACTTTTTAAAGTAATAAGTTTGAGGTTTGTGTTTTCAATTTTGTAAAAGTGTTAAACTTTGTGTAATTTACTCAAAAAATATAAAATAAATAACTTCTTATAAAATTTGTATATATCAAATTCATAAATATATACAAGTTAGACTCTAAAATCAAAAACCATGTTCCTTTTTCATCCCAATCAGATGAGGACAACCACCCAATCACCATCGTCGGCCACAACCACTGTAGACTCCAACCTTTTTCTTGTTTGTAAGCCACCACAACCAGCTTCTTCCAAGTAAAAGTTAAACATAAGACGTCACTCATGCGTAATTTTTCTTTCTTTTTCTGAGGGGCAAACATATGGTGGGTCAAGAATCAAGATGCACCAACCGATAAAAGAACGAGGGTTAATAGAGATAATACTTTAGCATAAGAGTGATGTTATTCTACAAAGTATATTTTTGCTACAAAGTGTGAGAAGACACAATGAGGCTAAAAAGTCACAAAAAAATTATATGTCACAATCTAAATCGAATTCCAAAAAAATACTTCGAAATATCTGTTCCTCTCATCATCATCTTCAAAAAAAAAAAAAAAATTCATTGTGTCTTTTTATGACACAACGACGTCATTGTGTCTTTCATAATGACATAATGACGTCATTGTGTCTTTCATAATGACACAATAACGTCATTGTGTCTTTCATAATGACACAATGACGTTATTATGTCTTTTATAAATGACACAATAAAAAAAGGTTAATTTTTTTTATTTTTCCTTTATTTTTTTTCTTAGTGAGGACGACTAGGGGAATAAAAGCTCGGAATTACTTTTTTGAAATTCGATTTAGATTGTGAGATATAATTTTTTTGTGACTTTTTTTTACTTATTGCGTCTTCTCACACTTTGTAACAAAAATACACTTTCATTCTATAAATCGGAAATGCATGGAAGTGAGGTTTCTTATCACTTTCAATCAAATGAGCTATAAACAACCAAAATAAATGGTATGCAATGCAAGCACGTCTTCCCATCTTCAATCAAATGGGCTATACTGAACACAGTTGAAGGCCACGTTTTTAACCTTTACGCATGACTATTAAACCTTCAGGTATCACTTGAGTGTCCAACACAAGTAAAATTGTGATTATACAAAAACCTCCACGTATCACATGAGCGACCAACATAAGCAAAATTACTTAAGTTTTACATTATTTATAATTTACTTCTAGGAGGGTATAAAACTATAAATTTTTGTTAAAATATGTAGGAAATTACTTATTTTAATATTATATTGAAAATAATTTTTTTTGGACGGCATATTCAAAATAATTAGGATGGTACTGTGATTGTTATTATTTGACATCATTTTGTTAACCATACATGGAACATCATGAATGCACTTTTATAAAACCTTTAACCATCATCCTACAAAAGAAACAACAAAATAAAAAAAATGAATATATGATTTTACATGGAGTTGGGGAGAAAAAAATATTAATATCATAATAAAAGATATTTAATTCATACTTTAAAACATTGAAGTTGGACTTTGGTCCTTCGTCAAACCCAACATTAGAAAAGTTATAAACAATTATTTCAAATTTAGTGTAACAAATTATGGATTATGACCCATCATTATAACATCTATATCATGTTAAAAAATTGCCCCTAATTCAACAAGTTTGTTGATGTGATCATGAACCTTTTTGTACTTTCTAACCAAAATACCTTTTTATAATACATATAAGATCGATAAATATTAACTATGGTATAGAAACTACAACAATTTGAACAAAAGAGAATATAACAATTTAGGGGGTTATTCGTAATCAACTCAAATTTAATCTAAATAATTATAAAAAAATGAATGGTTGAGGGTAGAGAGAGAGAATTTATAATAACAAAAATAGATAAAAATAATTAGTTAAACAAAACTTCATAAAAAAAATTTAAAACAATTTATTATATCCTCGTTTGACTAATTATTCTATTCTTGTACTTTCCAAATCTAAATTTTGCATCAAAATATTATACTTTTTTTATAAAAAATACATTTGACCTGTTACTCTCATCTACCTTTGTTATAATACATTAGATCTCTCCCTTTACTCAACCATTCATTTCTTATAATCAATTAGATTAAGTTTGAGTTGGTTATGAATCATCATCTCTTAAACATTCAGGACCAAATGACCAATTATTCTTTTATATTTAATTTGTTGCTGTTTCTAGACTATTTAACATTTATCGATATTATATGCAAAAGACACCTTGTTTGGTCAATGATAGTTTTTAGTTCTAACCCATCACTATCACACTAGCACTATACCTTTGATATGCTATCAGGGCATGTCTTTCTAGAGCTCAAATTTTTTTTAAAAGCAACATCTCTATCTCTGGAATAAATGTATGTTTTGTTAATATCTCACACTCCCCATACCCTACCAATAGTTTTGTTATATGTGGGATTTACTAGGTATCGTTGGTTGGTTTAATGTTATAAGATCCCTGGAAATGTGTTTAAGCTAAGGAATTGTTCAAATTTAAAATTTAGAAAGGAGCAAGCTTAACAATTCATTCATTCATTATTATCTACACTATTATTATGATTCTAAGGGTGGTGGGGGCACTGTCGCCGTGAGGACGTGGCGGGGGTCGGCGTCGCGTGGCAACACCGTCGCCGGACCCCCACGCCGCAAGTTTTGCACTCCACACGGTGGGTACACCAAGCCACACCCCCCAACGACTAGAACTTGTCGGACAAAACGGTCTAGAGCCATGGTGGTAACGTAGCTGAAGAGGACGATTCCATCTATCATTTTCTTGAAGAATTGAGTTGGGTATGATGATGAAGATAATAATTTACCAGAGAGATAGAGAGAAAGATGGCGGAGGTGTAGTATATTTTAAAAGCCTGTTTTTTTTTTTGTTTCTATAGACTCATATGAGAGTTTTATTTGATGTTTTTATAAGCTTGTCTTTTATATTTGAGTTAATTTCAATTTTATTCCTAACTATTTTCCTCCAAAAGATTAAAAACATCGATTTACCTCCAAAAGTTTCATATGTTGTTTCAATTTCACTCCAAAAGTTTTATCATTTTGGATAAATTTGAAACAAATAATGAAACTTTTGGATTGAAATTGAAACATTTTATGAAACTTTTGGAGGTAAATTGATATTTTTAATCTTTTGGAGGAAAATAGTTATTTTAAACAAACCTTGAGGAGTAAAATTGAACTTAACTCTTTATATTTTTATCATATCTTAGTTATAATTTATTTTTTGAGTTAAATACGTTTTACGTCCCTGAGGTTTCATAGAAATTGTCATTTGAATCCAAAAGTTTAAAGTGTTGCCATTTGCATCCAAATGTTTCACTAAAATTGTCATTTGAATCCATTTGGCTACACCTAACTAACACAACTAACTTTTTCCGTTAAGTTTTCAACAGGAGAGTCATTTTGATTAAAAAATTAAACAAAATAAAAAACCAACTCACGTAAGGGTTTTTATATGTTTAGCCTCTTTTAATAATTATAGTTATGATTTGACTCTATAATTGTATTTTATTATTGTCTTGTCAATGTATTTTGGTTTAATAATTGTGTTACTTTTGCACGTTTTATTAACTATAC
>BJCN01011621.1:1019-16223 GCA_018326445.1 Flaveria brownii | reverse complement strand
TTATATCAGGTCCATGCCCTAAGATACATGATCCGAAGTTGAAAGAAAGGTAACAAAAGGACCTCTGGAATTTATGCTATAATCTGTAGAAAGATTATTTGTCACATCTATTTTGTATGTTATAAATGTCATATCAACAAATGTTTTCCCAATGTACTTGGTAAATTACTTGTTTATATTTGACATTGATCTTCTATAGATGTTAACTGCTTTTGTTATTAATCTAATTACGCTTCACGGCTCACGCATACGATTGCATGCAAGTTCACTGTTTCCAACTGATTCTATTTATTTAACCTGCTTTGCAAGTATGGTTGGCATGGAGCTTAGCATGAACTATATGTAGTATTGAAGCAATATATACAGGTCTACGATGCAATATGTGGCATATTCTTATTATCTTTATCTTTTAACTTAATTAGTTTTCTGAAAGGGTCCAACCACAGACACTGGTACAATTATGTGGATTATTGATCACTCTTTTCCTGATGGGTTAATGATCATGCTTCAGTTCAATCTTTCTGTTGCATGGTGTTATTATCATGCATCATATTGTGTGATATAGCAACATGGCCCCAAATGGGACCTGCTTACTGTACTTTTAATATGAAGTCTATTAATAACATGGATAGAAAACAATTAGCGAGAGTTAGAGAGAGAGACAACAGTGAAAAATCTTACATCGCAGGGGTGGACTGGTGGTGGTTTCCTAGTGGCTTAAATATTTATCCCAAGTCCTCAACCAAGTTGACACAACTATATTTTAAGTAAGCAAAAAAAAGGTTTCCTTCACACCAAGTTTTTATTGGCACGATCTGTAGAAAGCGTTAGAATTAGTGCTGTTCAACATGGATATCAGTCTTCATTTATGGTTTTGAGGTGTATATTTGGTGTATCAAAAGCACCTTTAGTATTATTTGTGTTGTTCTTTCCTATTCAATCTGAAGATTCGTTGAAGGTGCTTAAAACTTGTGCTTCTACTTTCTATATGAAGGATTATTTGTTTATCGTTAATTCTTTTTATCATTATACTCATCTCTTGCTACTTTTTTCGTCCGTCACTGTATGAGAGTTTGACATATTTATATTTTCTATCTGCCGTTTACTCTAGCTTCGAGAGCTCTCCGAGGCATGATTCCTATGTGCCAAGATTTGAAGCAGATTTGGCTAATTTCTGCGAAAGATTGGTAAGTCAGTTTACTTTAGAGTTCACAATTTCTGAAGATTTACTTCAAAACTTGATTGATTTTTTTATTTTTTTTTTATTTTTTCCTCCAATGGGTCAAATGGACAAACTTAAGATGTAGAAAAGATTTAAATGGGTAAATCGTGTTGAAAGTCACCCCAAGTGTTATTTGAACGTTTTCAACCTTCTACTATTTTCATATAATACAATGTTAATACGGTTTCTGTAACAATATTGTTAGAGAATATGTTAGGGTTTGCCATCCTTAAGTTAGATGTTAGACCAAGCGCATTAGGATATCTGGATTTGTGTCTATATATTCTTGTAAATGTGTAAGATTGTTTAATAGAAATCATCTCAATACATCTCTCTTTTATCTTCACAGATATTATCTTTAAAAATTAGAAAGTGGACCAAAGAAAGTGTTGTTGGGTGAGAACCCAATCCAACCATGTGTTACACTATCTGTTTTGACCTATCAACCCATATTGGGATCTCTTTCTAGGATTTTGGGGGAAGCTTGTTACAACTAATATTGACTTGAAAGATCTAGCATCATAATATGAATGCATATATTTGCAGTTTTCACAATTATTTTGTTTTAGGTCATGGATTTGGATAGGAGAGTTAGGCGGGGACGTGAACGTCTTGCCCAAGAGGTTGAAGTTCCTCCACCGCCACCTGTACCAGTTGAAAAATCTGAACAATTATCTATTCTAGAAGAGAAAATCAAGAACCTTCTAGAATCAGTGGAGACTCTTGGAGAAGCTGGAAAGGTGGATGAAGCAGAGGCACTCATGAGGAAGGTATTACCTAACAATTGGTTTCTCTAGGCTCTAAATTACGTCGTTCTTTTTTGTATAACCCTCTTATTTATTTATTTTCATTCTTTGTACAGGTGGATTTGCTTAACATTGAGAAGACTGCATTGACCCTGCAGCCACAAAACGGGAAAGTTTCAATGCTTGCACAAGAAAAGAAGATGGCTCTTTGTGAAACGTGTGGTTCTTTTCTGATAGCAAATGATGCTCTTGAAAGAACTCAGTCTCATGTCACTGGAAAGCAACATATTGGTTATGGCATGGTCAGAGATTTCCTCACCGAGTACAAGGTACCATTCTCTTCTAAATATGAATCGGTCGATTTAGGTTGTGTGTTTATCTTGAACGGGTCAAATGGGTCCAAGGGATTGAAAGCCACCTTAAGTACATCTTTTTTGCATATATATTTAAAGATCTTAGTCATTGTTGTAATAACAATATTTTTATAATCATGAAAAATGCACTAGTTCTAACGTGGACATCCTGTTTCCACTTTTACTAAAACAACCCGTTGCCCAAATTGCTTGTCCCACTCATTGTTTCACCTCTAGTGGCATAAGAATGTAGATATTCAAGGCTTGTTTTTAATATTTTTTTTATATAAAACATGATTTGTAATTAACTACCAGGAGGCGAAAGAGAAGGCGAGGGAAGAAGAAAAGTTAGCGAGGGAAAAAGAAGCTGAAGAAAGAAGGAAGCAAAGAGAAAATGAAACTGAAGGTAGACATAGAAACAGAAGTGGATCTGCTGACCGGGACAAGAATCATGACAGGCGGGACCGTGAGAGGTCCAGAGACCGACACACCAGAGGCAATCGTGATACAGGAAGAGCATCAGATCGTAGGTACAATAATAATAATAATAATAATTATAGAAATGGAGGTGTCATGAACAGGGATAGATACCGTGGAAGTAACCGCAGCAGATCACGTTCACCTGTCAGGCATGGGAGAAAGAGGTCATCCAGAAGTCCATACTAGTTAATTTCTGTAGATAATTTTCAATGGATTTGAAGTCAGAAGAGGTAGACGTCATTTTATTATAACTCGTTAAGTTCTATGAATGTGTGTTTTGGAGTCCCGACAGTTATATAATGGCTTTACATGGGTGAACCCTCTTTTTTGTTCTCACAGCTTTGTTGAGACTACTAATCTTCTATCATCAATTCAATTCAATATAACTAAAGGAGAAAGAGTCACAGGTAGGTATTATTATTACTTAAAATGTTCCTGCATATCTTTCATTATTTTCTTCAAGATGCGGTTGAACTATTTGTTCTAAAGGGTGAGTTTATCTAGAACACAGATATGATTTATACAAATTAGTATTCCTGAATCCTGCTGCTGAAAGAAACCATGGTTTTCCCGGTAACATGTAAATCTTGAATCCTTATTGGTTGAGGTAACCATATCCCTGCATACTTATTTGGGCTTTTTTCCTTTTTTTTATATACCTTATAATCTTAAGGCATTTCTTGAGGCTTGCAAATGATGTTAAATATAATAATCTGGTTTTGAGGATGGTTTTGCTGATACGGGCTCAATCCGGTCATTATGGAACAAATACGTGACAATTCGTATCACATTGTTAGAAAGTGATGACTTTCAAGTTTCAACACTCTGCGAGCCTTAAAGTTGTGGGATACTAATAAACTTCCACCATGGTTAAAACTTGATAGTGCATACATGAATTGGAACCAAGTACCTAGATGTGTTGCAGGTTTTATATGTGCTAAAACGTGATGTGCGGCCTCAAGTTAATTCTTTATGGGTTGATTGATTGGTGTAAGCTTCTTTTTCATACCAAAAAGTGTCGAATTTGACTCCCGTTTCTTGAAGAACCGAAGAGGTAATAACAGAAGCTAAATAGGTAACATGCTGATGTATCAGCATTTTGTGTTGTGCAGGGTTGTTCTGATGCTTGTTCTGATTTGATGATCAGTCTTTATTATAGGAGGGGCTCAAGAAATTATTAGATTTTTTTTGTGAAAAATACAAAACTTAATTAGTTACTATTTCAAGTCTCCACTTCTATTAATTTGATCTTGTATTGTTAAGAAACATCCTAAATAGCTTTGCTACTTTGTTAGACAACTTGTTATATCATAGGTAAGATATTATTAATTTTATTTAACACTTTAATTATAAAAAAAATCAGTTAAAAAGAGTGAATTTGTCATCCAATCCAAAACATATTAAAGAAGCAAATTTGTCATTAGTCTTCCAAAATGTTATGTCAACTGCTAAAAGACATTGACATTGACATCAAGAATTCAAGATGAAAGATGTCAGTTTGGTCTCCAAGTTTTATCAAGTATCGTACATTAAGAGTTAATTGCCTCATTTTATCTGGACTTTTTGATCATTGTATACATCACAATTGTGACTATAAATCAGTTCCGTCTTTGATCTTCATGATTCGGTTTGGAAAACAGAAACCAGTGAGCTCAGAAGCAAACCAAATTGAGTTAGTTATTTTGATGAAATCCATTGGTTTGAACTTGGGGCTCAATTGTTTTGGCAACGGTTGTCATGTTCAATAATCAACTGATCCGTCAAGGGATTGGCTTGGTAACACTGAGTTACTGCCTCAAAGCACTAGACATCAAGTTGAAAAATAAGGTTTTTGAGCTGTTTGAGCATTGAATTTGGAATTGTTATCTAGGTCCAATTTAGGTGGAGCTAATCGCCGGAAGCAGAGGATGGCAACAATTGACGAATCTGCTTGGTGATTTTGTCTTGTGACGGTTGAGTTTTTGCATGTTGATCGAGTCCCAAATCGATTGAGCCACAAATTAATTGCATCAGACATAATCTGCTGGGACAAGACATCATCGACATTTGCATTTTGCATACAACATTATCTGCTGGGGGCTATTGGAAAACTTAAACGAACACACATTCCAAAGAACATACATATCACGTGCAAGCAAACAAATGGAAGAGAAGTGTACCAAGACCATAATACGTTCATATCAAAAGGACACAAGTTGATGCTTGGCTTAACACCCGTTTTACGTAGGTTCAATGAGGGGTCAGATTGTTTTCATGATCCATTGTACGTAGACTTACCTTACAATTGTGAAAGGCTATTTCTCACAACCTGGACCCATGACCTTAAGGTCACATAACAACCACCTTACCAGTTGCTCCAATATCCACACTCATCAGTACTAATACACCGCAATCCTATCAAAACTCGTAGTTAAACATGCTTGGACGAGAACTAAGATGGGTTACCCCTTGATAATACCTCATTTTGCAAACACACCAGGACATCCGAGTAATTAACTTTTTAAAAGAACAATATTCTATCAATTATTTGGCTAAAATTATGACAAAAATAAGATATTTCTAAATTTAATTCTCTCATAATTTGTGTGCTGACAGATGCGTTTTTCCTAACAGTATAACTTCTTATGTAAAAACACTACCAAGTACTAAAAAAACACCCTTGTAACTGTTCAATGTCATATACAAAAAAAATATATAACATTCGATAGCAAATAAGACTGTTTCTCAACCGATTATCATTCGAGATTCACACGTCGCATCTTGCAAACAAGGTTAGCCGTGGGGATATGAAGATTTTCTGAATCGGTTTTTAGGAGATCTTTGAGTTGATCTCGAGGGGTCGATAAGCAAGTGTGAAATGTGGCCAAAATTGGAGGAATGGGCATCGACAACGCTGACAGTACATTACTCAGGTACTCGATATCCACTGACAGCTGTTGCGCTCCACGATCTGTTATATATTGTATACCTCGTAGTTGCTCCATAAATAGAGCTGCAGCACCTTCAGCAACCTACAATAATATAGGGGAATGTTAAACACATGGCATTAGCAACCAAATTTGTTATATAACCCAGAAAATATACATTTGAATTTAGATATGACAGTTTTGACCCGTTTACTTATAAACACGCTAACAGATCAAATTAGTCAAACAGTTAAAAAAATTTGACAATGATGACATCAACAGGGTACTTTAAAGGCTCGATTAATAACTGAGAAAAGCTATTATAGGTGTCACAATTTTCAATCTATTTACCTATGGTCTAACTTGGGTGTTATTGTGTTAATTTGGTTTCTCTAACTAGTAGGCCTATAAACGAGCTGAACAAATACAAATAAGGGTTTATTCGTGTTTCGGTGTTTAACAATCATAAACACTTAAACAAATGAATTTTCTTGTATGTGTTCGTTCGTTAAGATAATAGACGTGTTCATGTTTGTTCGTTAATATGGATTGGTGGGTTATGGGCTAATCAAACAAATTTACCAAATATAATCCCACATGTAGCAAGCTGCTAGAGTCATGGGCTAATGGTTTCAAGATCCAAAATGTACTGGGCGATGTTTTTGATGGGGCCGGACTCAAATTCTGAGTGAATTTGTAAACGAAAAAAATGAACGGTCGAACACAAATGAACGAACAGGACACGTGTCAATATTTGTTAGCTTAATTAAATGAACAAAACATTTTGTTCATGTTCAACATAAATGGATGTCCTAATTCGATTACAAGCTGACTAACTTGTCAAATGAGTCAAACAGCTTAAACTTATCCAAAAAAGAACTTGTTCATTACTGTTCGCCATATCTTCGAGTATAACTCAATAGGCAGGTAACCAACTTTGATCTGATTTCTGTTATGAGTAACCATTTTTCTTCTGTGAAAACTTTAAAGTTTAAACTTCAAAAATAGTGAATAAAGACCCTCAAGAACTTTAAAACATTTATGAGAAAAGAAAGCCGGTACATCCACCAATTTCACAAAAAAGCATGACACTTCCGAAAAACCCAAAAGAACTTAAACTTTCAAGAGTTTATTAGTTTAAGAAAGCAGGACAAGTAAATAGCAGTTGCGTGCTGCCATGGCTAAAAATTACCATAACTCAAAACTTCTAAAAATGTGATGTTTTTTTTCTAGCCCAAAATAAGTTGGTTTACCACAACCTTTTTTTTCCAATGCAGAACACTCAAACTTCCAAATATTTCATAACAATCAAAGTTAAAAAAAACATGTAGAAAGAAAGACACCTGCTGTTAATGTTAAAATTAAAATTTCCTAAATAATTAGTTTTAAACTTTGAAGGGGAAGTTATCACCCATACAAAACAATGTCAGATTGCATGAATTAGTCCTATAGTTCAATATACATGTTTAGATTGGCATGCAAATAGGAAAATGTTTGTTACCTTAAACATCCATTCTGTTGCAAAGAATTGTGCCTCCTCAGCATTGGCATCATTGTTAGAAATAGTCTCAGCAAGTGGCTCCAACTGTTGCGGTAAAGTGAGAAGGTATTCACCAACAGCTGTCACATACGATTGAGCATATGCACTAAAGCTCGGTAGGTGAAAAGCAGTCTGTTCCTCTACAGCAGACCAAATGGGCAGATTTGATACACCATTAAACTGCTTTCTTACTTTGGATATAAGCACGTCATATACAAGTTCATTTACTGTCTCCACAAATGCTGAAACTCTTTGAGATGCAACTGGAAGTGCATGGAACCTTGGATCTTTTGACTATTGAAAAATAAAAGGTTAATTTGTGTAGAGCATAGGATAAGATTTATACATATTTAAGGATAATTAAAGACTTAAATGAAAAAACGAAGCCAAATCTAAACTCAGATAGCTAGTTCCTTTTATCTGGACTTTGGAGGTGGCAATATCAACCCATTATGGTCAATTTGGGTTGTGTTTTATCTCTAACGGATCACACAAGTAAAAAGGAAAAGGTTAGCTAAAAAGGAAACAGATTAAATGGGTCAAAAGTCACCCTATAAGTGTTTTTAATGCATGTAACCTAATGGACCATATTACTAGAGAAACTAGATTGTTATTGAAATAATATGTTTTATGTAATCATATTGACATGCAAAACACTCAAAAATAAAATTTGTAGATGAAAAGTGTATTGGGCCAACAGAGTCACTCGTACAAAATTATTATTTTACTTTGAACCCATTTTATCCATTTACCCAAGTTGTCTAATCCACCCATTTTATTACCTCTCTAGTCAATAGTCTTGTTGAACTTTTGATTCTTATGATATTTAGGGTGGGACCCATTGTTTATCAACAACCCAATGAAAATAAGACGGTGAAACAACCCTATAGAGATGGTGATTACGATCCGCTTACTATTTATTTGTGGTGTATTTGATATTAAACGGTACAAATCAAATAGTTTAGGTGAAAGGGGAAAATGTGAAACAGGTTCAAAGTTGCCCAAAATATATTACAATCCATACAACCTCCTAAATTGTTTAATCTTAAGATTTATATTGTTACTTCAGTAATATTGTTTTTGCAATCATTATTTAACACATAAAATGTTTATAAAAAGATAAAATCTGGACAAAGCCTGAACCAGTTCTGACTCAGTACCCAACCCGACAGACCCACTCATGTTGCTCCTTTTAGACAACAATAAAAAAAAGTGAAACATGTACCTGCTCCAACAGATTAAATAGCTTCTGTGCTTTCTCCGGAGCATCAAAGAGCCTTAGTGCCGCCACATCTAATGCCGCCCTTCCCGCCAAAGATAGATCTCCATTTCCATCAAGAGTCTCATGTGAAGAATTTGGGTCAATACTTGATCCAAACACAGCAGAAGACAAATTTGTATTCAATCTAGCAAGTATAGCTCTCAATGAAGCTTCAAAAACCGCAGATCTACTTGACAAACAATCTGCAACAGTTAGTATTTGCAATGCACTTTGAACATAAGACCATTCTTCTTCACTTGACAACTCAAATTTGCGGGGGCCTTCTTTTTTCTCTGAGCCTGGTTCCTTCTTCGAATTTGAACTATCAGAGGCAACATCAACCCCACATACTATTCTTAGGGTTTTCAGGATTTCTTGTAGGGTTGAAATAAATTGTAGCATGACATCATCAAGGGCTAGAATGAGCTCATCCGCTTCTGAGCCACCAGTGAAACTGATGCATCTGTCAACAGATGCTTCTAGAAGTACAATGACTTGCGGGATTGATTCTTCCATTCTTCTAACGGTTTCGCTGAGTTCGATGCCTTGTGCACCAACACCACGAGTAACAGCTCCTCTCAGATCAATGGCTGAGATCTCAGCAGAGAGGGTAACACGCTCCATTTGTCCATATCTAGAATATAATACAGATAAGTAACTATCGCTTGTAAATAACTGAAAATAATGTGGGACTGCAAAATTTGATGTGGAATAATATAGTAGAGGTGGCAAAAATGGGTGGATTGGGCAGGTTGTATAACATGGCAAATTTGGTAAATCTTTAGTACAGGTAGAAAGAGAATGGTTTGAGCAAAAAAAAAATTAGTACCATATCTTATTATTCATTGATTTTTAATAACAAGACGTGTCAACTATTATACAAAAGTTCTTTTACTTTGAAAATGTTTTCTTTAATTCTAAAAAAGTTTTAGTAGTATGAATAAAATGAGCTAGGAGGCTTAATGAACTACACTTTAGAAGATATTTTGACTCAATTGATTCATATGTCCCTTTTCCTCTTAGGTTATTTTCTTTACCTGTGTGATCTGTTAGAGATAAATAACATGTACAAACTGTGTCACTTTCAGCCTTAAATATGATGCAAAAAAGTGAACTCTGTTAATTTTTCAGGTTATGCAATATGTATAATAACCAACTGCTAGAAGCTAACGTACAAATATGCTAGGTACATCCCAATATCAAGATTCGTGGAATATAGATAGGTGCTAGTTTTAATGATAAATGGTACAGGTAGAGCAATGTGACATGTCTTGTTAGATTTAAAACATATATGAAATGATAATCTTGTGTTGAAAGGATAAAGATAAACCTATGACAGTTGGTTTCAGCAGCAATACACTTTGCTACCTGAGATTTACTTTACTTTATATTGATTAAAGCAAAGGTATTTTGGGAATTTACCTTTGCTTGTATGATTCATAAGGCAGGTAGATTGCCTTAAGAGTGTCCCTCAAAACATTAATATCTGATTCTCCAAAAAGGTGTTGTACATTTCTTGCAAAACTGCCCGTCATATTGTGCAGATCAATTAATGCATCTAGATGCTTAGTCTGCACTTTAACACCTTTTGGCATGTCCCCAGATAAGATATCCAATACACCTGAACAATAGTATAGAAGCTAAGATTGTGATAATGAGCATATTTAATTTCACAATATGAATAGGGACCGGCATATTGCATGATTGTATGTGATATATGTGTGTGCATACATGGCATAACATTTACAATTAAATACAATATTATGGATCAAACTTAAACATCAAGAAGATTTCAGATTGCAACCTTTGCCCAAAGCTTTGGTTTCAGGGACAACATCTCCAGTTGCAAGGTTGATGCGGGAAACAAAACTAGCACCCACAGCCACCATTGCCTCAATTAATAGTTTTGGGACAAGAGTCTTGTAATCTTCAGGAAAAGCAAGCATAGACCTGAAAAAGTATAAATCAGTCATACAAAACAAATTTTTCCTGCAATATAGCCAGTGTAGATACCACACTCTTCTTTGATCCATCCCTATCAAGAATCATAAATGAAGCTTACTAAAATCATGACAAATATAGCCTGCTGAAATCAGGAATGAAGAAAACATTTACCATTTCCATTCTTGTTCAAGATAAAGTAATAATTCATCATAAAACGTTGGCAGCCAACTGGGAAATGTAATTGTAGGAAAACTTGATTGATAATCATGGGAACTCGAAATACTTTCATGTTGATTCCTTTCACTTCCAGTCTTAGTACGTTGTTTTAACTCATAATCCTCCCATAGCTTCCTTATAAACTTCAAATGAACTTTGGTATAGTGATTCTCCAGTGACTTGTATCTTCCAATCCGAATGAGAATTTCCCTCAAATCTTGTGCAATATTAACCTAAAAACAGGAAAAACAAACACTTATAGGTGCCACATTATAACTTCTATTAAAAAACTTGTATTACGAATTGCACCTTGCGATTGGTTATTGCATCTGTCAGGCGGGGTTGAACCATCGAGTCCAATCTGTCCTCCAAGACTTCAAGCTGCTTTCTGATGTTGGCAAATTCAGCAACCTGAAAGGAAAAGAGAGGAGATAAACCATATAAATAGATATTGGGGCCTTCTTACAAAATTATAGTTATGCCGTGAGTTAATTGTTACCTCCCCAACAGCATTCAAGCAACGCCTCATATTGGCCAAGGTTTCTGCTGCACGGGGAAGATCATTACTGGCAAAAACATCCTCCACAGTGGAGCTTAACTGAGTCAGCCCTGCAGCATCCTACAAATAAAAATGATCAAAATATTGAAAAGATATAATGACATAATAATTAAACAAATCAACCTGCAGCGTTTCATAGGCAGCTTCCATTCTCTGCTTCACTATATCGACTTTAGCAAGGGTAGCTATCGATTCTGCTGATGAACCCTCAGCCTACAAATAAAAAAAGAATAATAGTATATTAGTATTACACATTAACATTAACGCCATACACATCATTTCAATTCATACTATTAGTATCCACTTCCTTGTTACCCTCTAGCCATCTTGCCTACGAACAATCTCATTTACAGAGACTGACTATGTTGATATATCTAACATTAAGCTTTCACTTGCTCATTACTATGTTGATATATCTAACATTAAGCTTTCACTTGCTCATTTAGTCAAATGATTCAGTTAGTTACAGTAGGATCATACCATAGTCCATATATCTATAGCACACGTCAAAGTAGAATGCACAAATGATGCTTACAAAAGGACATTTCGATCTAAACTTACAATACTGGCTGGACAAAGGTACATCTAAACCCCAATTTAACAACAAAAATAGAACATCATTGCACAATTAGCACACATTTATCAACTATTTACAAAAATTCAAAGAAATCTAAACCTAACAACAATCAATACTGCAAATTCAACACATCTTCTAACACAACACCGAGATCTATCTTACTTTTTTGAGTTTTAGGAGGATCGATGCAACAGACTGACGGAGGGAGAGGGCGTCATCACGGAGGCGGATGACGTCACGAGTGGCGCGAGGGACACGTAGGATCGCGGCGGAGCTCTGTTCCTCGAGTGAAGCGGCGATCTCCTCCGACATCATCTGTAGCTTCATTTCGAGATCCACAAAGTGCTTGTCTAGTGGATCCTGTGGGTGACGTGATTGACAAGCATTGTTTATCCATTTCTTAGCGTCGAATTTCTCGTCGGAGAATGACCCCAGATCTATCATCATCTTCTCCGGCGACTGTAATAATAATATCTTCAGTTGATGAACGATTAATCAACTATGAACTATATTTGCACATACATACGGGTGTTAGCACTCCGTGGTTCGGTTTTGGTTTTTTTCGATTTAGACTGATTTTGGTTTGGTTTCGGTTTTGTTTTCGGGTTTCAAGTTTTTTTTTTTTTAAATTGGTTGAAAGTAATGAATTTTAAGCTAAAACCTTTAGTTTTACATTATTTTGTTGATCTTTTAACATAATTTATAGATTCTTATAATTACTTAACATTAAAATTAATTACAATTAAATATAATATAATAACAAAAAATTCAATAAAATAATTTAATCTACCAAACAAAAAAATTTTAAGATTATTCTTGAAACGTAATATATATCTATTTTAGATAGGATAAGTTAAATAAGTAATTTATAGGCTGATTATGTTTATAAATATATGAATACACCTATAAATTTACAAGTTCGGTTTTATGGTTTCGGTTCGGTTTTTTTGGTTTCTATTACAAGCAAAACCGAAACCGAACCGAAAAAATCGGTTTTAAAAAATCATCAAACCAAACCGTCGATTTCTTATTGGTTTCGGTTTTATAGGTTCGGTTGCGTCGGTTATTTCGGTTGCGGTTCGGTTATTTTGTTTTTTTGCACACCCCTATTTGCATATTTGGTGGTGGTTTCACTTTGGTCCCTTTAGTTTGGATTTGTTGCAGTTTTTTACCTTTGATTTGGTCCTCTTTTTCAAATTTTGGTCCACAAGAAACAATGCATGAAGAAAGTTGAGGGTATTGTTTCAATTTAGCCGTCTTATCTTAGTTGTGAGGAAGGCAGTAAACAAATCGAATGTTCAACGAACAGTTAATAGACTGTTTGGTGGGAAGCTTGTTATGTTAGTTAGTTTAATAGATGAACGAACAAGAACAAAAACAATAAAGTTATGACTGTTTAGTTAAATGAACGATATGAACAGAGGTAACACTCATTCATTTATGTTTGTAAGTTTTACTTGTCGAGTTTAAATGGTCTCGCTAATCTGAGCAAGCCTATTATATGTATATATTTTATTTACTATTTACTTAGTAATTTATATGCTAAATTATGATAAAATTACTTAGTTATATAAGTTACTTTGTACATAAATTACAATTAATTACAATTAATTACAATTAATTGATGAATAATAAACAAGTCAAGTTTGAGTCAATCTATTGTCTAAAAAACATCTAAGTAAGTTGAGCTCAAGCTTTAAAATTGAGTTTGGAACGAGTTGATATCAAACTCAAGCTCTCTTAAGTTAAACGAGCTGAGTTCAAGCTTAGACAAATTGAGGTTCTGCAAAGTTCATTTACACAGGACACTCAACTAGAGGTTCACAAAATCGGTTATTTTCAAACTAGTTCGTATAAAGTTCCAGTTTCAAGTCAAAATTAGTTTTTGTTCTTGTTGTTGATCTTTTTTTGAATTTTTTTAATACTATGAACGGTTTTTGCTAGTTTTGGACCAATTCAGTTCCGGTTTTGAATGTGTAGCTACTGAGGAATAAAACTGGTTAGAAACCTACGGTTTATATCGGTTCTAAACTGATTCGTATTGGTACCGTTGGTAAACAGGTTTGGTTCTGATTCAGGTTTTGGTTTCAAAAGCAGTTTATGTTTATGACTTATGAGTTATGGCCATTTGGATTTATGGGTATAAAAGCCCAATATTTTATTGTTTATAAAAGTCCAATATTTCTTGTTGTGTAACTGTGTGCACAAAAGCCAAATAGTGTCTTGTTGCAGTCCAATGATTTTCACTCTCATGTCACAACTATTTCGACCAAAATAACATAAACTTCTATATATATTTTCATTCTTTACTTTTTTTTGTATGCCTAACACGAAGTTGTTTTTTCAAAATTATTTTTATTCTGTTGATAATCTAAACTCATAATACCCTTTTCGTTAAATTAGGAAATCAATGTAGATGTAAAAATCTATCAGTTTTTTATAATACGGTCAATGTATTTAGGATGAACGGAGTGGAGGTAGGGCAAGGGGGTACCATGGTAGAAACACTGCCCCACCCTTCGCGGTAGAGTCGAAAGATGGGTTATACGTGCTGTTTATGTCAAAGTCGGTGATAAACCATCAAAGTAAACGAGAGAGCCGGAAAAAGATGCGGGACCATTTCGGCATGTTAAAGGATGGTGGCGTGAAGCACCTTCGCGATAGGAGAAGGGAATTACAAGTTGAGCATAATAATTACTAATTAACAAGATCTTAAATTTTATAATAATATTAGTATCTGGCTTTATTAAACCACTAGCTATAGTAAACCCGTGTGTTACACGGGTTGAATAATAAATAACATATTGATATAATAAAATTATTAATTATAAAATGATATTCTGAAATATGATATGACTAAAATCATAAGTAATAGAATAATTATATCAATTTTTTAAAAATTTGGTTTTAAATTTTTTTCTTAATTAGAAATAGAATTAAAAGTGTTAAATAATATTATTAGTAATTAAGGTAATTATTTAATAGGAGAGAAAGGCGGGAAAATTTTGATAAGGATGATTGTGGTGTTGACACGTGTCATCCGAATATACATTTTTATTAGAGTAGGAAGATGTATTACACAGGTTGAATAAATAAAATATAAAAAATATAAAAAAAAATTATTAATTATAAAAAGATCTTCCTACTCTAATAATATGATAAATGAGGATGCCAAGTGTTAGCACCATATTCATTCTGATCAAACTTTTTCTGTTTCTATCTCCTATTAAATAATCACATTAATTACTAATAATATAATTTATTTATTTTTATATTATAATTATAATTAGTTTTTTAATAAATTAAGAAAGAAACTTTTCATTAATGTTATTTCTATAGAGATAGTTTTTTATAAAAATATTTTTTTCTAAAAAATCATACTATTTTTATGTAATATTTT